>JAECUM010042511.1:0-13957 GCA_016617855.1 Megalonaias nervosa
GCTGTGGCGATGTTGTTGGGTGTATGTTGTGTTAAGTGTGAAAAAGGAAAATGCTTTATTGGGGATGCTTTATTGTGGAAATATTGGAATTCACATTTTTAGCATCTGCTATAAAAGTGGGGGCCTACATCAAGGTATGGTTTCATGTTGTAGTTCTTGTTGACCCATGTATGCTAATTGTACCAGGTGACTCCCCACTTAAGTTTATGGAGGCATAAGGGGCTAAATTGGGGATTTTTGTTATTTTCTTTACTTAATTAACTTACCTGATGCTTATTTTCACTTGGATATGTCGGCTTCAGTCACTCTTCATATTTTCTAAACAGGAACCAAAAATTTGCATGTGGTCGTGAGTTATTATTACTATGGCAACAATTGGTACGCGGCGAGAATTGGTCTCTAACCAGTAGGGTGGTCATTTTCCCCAGGGGGTAACAAATTTATGTGTATCAAACACAAAACATCTAAATTCAATATGAGATAACTTGGGTTCTTATTCATAATTGTTAAAACATTGTCTCTTTAACCTGTCAGCTACTACAGCTGTTGTACTGTTTTCTAACTGCTCATTGCAGTTATATCAGCTGTTGAAACTGGCAGTTAGGCTGAATAATGGAGCATATTAATGTCTGATTACAATAGCCAGTGTTTCCACTTCTTTCACTGATTGATGGCTTTTGTACCTCCTTGGTTGCTCGAATTGGAAGCACAACACAAATATTGTGAGGTGTATCATTTTACTCAAGTACACTAAAATACACCATTTAGAATATTAGAAGTGTATTTATATAGTGTTATTGGTGTGTTTAAAAATAAAGCTATTTTGTGAAATATTAAACAGATGAAAATAATTTGTACTTTCAGTGTTTTACTGATCACGTAATGATGGGTGTAGTTGTCAGTTGAAATCTGGCTTAAACCTGCAGTAGAATCTGTGTTAACTGATTTAACTTTTTATTACTTTTTGTAATTTTCTGCATGTCAGATTAGTAATTACTATATTCTTCATGTTTATCAACATTCATTTTATTACACATTGACATTTGAGTTTATTATGCATGTTTATGCATGTTGATCAACTACTTTTTTAACCATGGCTTTTAAAGTGTAACAGGTATCAAGAGGTACAATAGTACCATATTGTGAGTAGTAGATTTTTTCTGATGTGATTATAATTATTCTTTTTAGAAAAACAAAACAGAATTCAATGTTGATGATTTATGATATATATACATATGTATATATATTTTTGAACAAGTGCACTGGCACAAAATGGTTGTTTAAGTTTACATAGAGGCTGCATGCTTATGCATGTATGTATATATCTTTTTCATTCTGATCTTTCATTTAGGTCTCACTTTTGCTACCCATGCTTTTTGCTTCATTTTTGGCAGCAAAATTCTACCATATGTCAAAGTCAAAATATTTCTCTGGTTATGTTTTTGCATTTATTGTCTTTTGGAAATTCCTAAACAAGCCTTGTTTTTGATCATTAGTAAATACCTTAAGAATTCAAAATTTTCTGCATTATCTCATTGCCTTCATCAAGGACTAATGTTGATCATGTGACTTATAATGATTACATGATGCAAGGAGACTGGTTTTTAGATGGGTGGTAATTCAAGCCCTTTGTCACTATTTAGTGTTGGCCTCTGCTGTCATATTTCAATTGCCTCCTTCACCTTCCTTTTCCATGTGTTGTCCTCTGATGTGATGACCTTGGTCTGATTGGGAATGATGGAAGTCCCTATTGCTACAGTGTTCATGTATGACCGATGTCTCTCAACTAATGTTTCCTTAATCCTTGTTTTGAACATTCTGCCTGGTTCTCTGATGACATTCTCACAGTCATTACATTTGATATAATAAACCATACCACGTTTTTCCAATTTTGTTTTGTTCTTCTCATGTAAGTTGTTGTCTTAAAAGGTTGTAAGGTTTGTGATATACATTGATTCCATGTTTGAATACTCTAGCTAGGACTTCTGATGTACTGCAGATATATGGCATACCAATGTTGGTTCTATTTGGGCCACTATTGGTTTTGTTTGGTGTTGTTTTCCTCCTTTCTGGAAGTTTGAAAATCCACTCTGGATAGCCAATTAGCCATTTACCCATAGTGCAGCTTTCACATACTCTACTTCTTTCATTCTCATCAGTGACTAGCTTGGTGCATTATAGATCTCATGACTGATATTGGTTCCAGATGGTGACTGGAAAAAAAGTTGAGGTACTGGTCTTTGTAGTTGATCCATCATCATTTAGGTTTATACACATGTACAAGAATGATAGTGTGCCATTTTCATCTTGTTCTGAAGTGAACTAAATATGTGGGCAGTGGAGTTGAGATTATGAGAGAACTCCTGAACATGGTACTCGTAGTTCAATCAAGGCATCGCTCATATATCTGAACCACATAGATGGTGGGTTCTTGGCCGATTCCAAGGCTTTTTTCTCAAAATAAAACTCCATGCCCAGTTTGGTAACTATTGATGAGACTGGTGACCCCATTGCCACTCCCTGTTTCTGTAGGTAAAACTGCCTATTATAGATAAAATACATGTATGTGCTGTCAAAACACAGTCTCCGTAAGGCACAGGTGTGTTCAGTAGCACACTTTAGCTTTATCCACTGGAATCCTGGTGAAAAGTGCTGATACATCATAAGAGAACAGTTTTCTGTATAGTGGTAACTCTAGGTCCCTGATCTTTTATGGCCACTAGAGGCCTTGTGGCAGAAGCTAAATATTTGGCCAAAGCAGACAGTACACTGCCCAAACTAGATACTATGGGATGGAGTGGGCATCCTTTTTGTGAACTTTAGGTAACCCAGCTTTGGGATGTTTTCATCAGTGGGGTAGAGACGGCGGTACAATGTATCAGATATAATTTGATCTATCTTCCTTTGGTTAATCTGTTATTTTATTACAGTGTTGTAGGGCCACTCCTTCATTTCTGATATGTGTCTTTGTCATTAACCAACAGTTCTGTTTTCTTCACATAATAAACTCAGTTGAGTAATACTGTTGTGCATCCTTTGTTGTTGGTCGGTACTTCCTTCAGTTTTGCTGGGGGCAATTCCTCTTTTTTAATTTTCCATTAGGGCTGAAATTTCATATTGGATCTTATTGTAAGGGAAGGTAGCTTATCTGATGCTTTCTTGCAGCAATATCTTTTCAGCTTAGTGTATAATTTGTTGTGCCTTACACCCATGGATGGATGTTTTCAATTGAATTCTGTTAGGTATGATGTTTTTATGGTAGCACCGAAGACTGAAATGGAGATGATTCTTCCATCAGCAAATTTCAAATGTAACTTTTCTCCTTATCATATGTCTAACAGGACTTCACTTCCAAGTTGCTCTGTATAATTCATGATCATTAGTAATTTCCCATATTCAGAGCATAAGTATCTTAAGAGTTCTGAATTTTTGGCAATATCACACTGCCGTCATCAGTGACTAATGTTGATCAAGTGACTTTTAATGGTTATGTGATATGAAGATATGAGTGATATAAGGTGTTAATTCAAGCCCCTTCAGTTGCTTCCTTCACCTTCCATTTCCACATAGAGGACAACATATGGAAAAGGAAGGTGAAGGAGGCAATTTAAATATGACAGTGGTGGCCAGCACTAAACAGGGACGAAGGGCTTGAATTTATCACCCATCTACACCAGTCCCCTCATATCACATGACTATTATAAGTCATGTGATCAACATTAGTTATTCAGCACTGTTATTTTTCTATAACATTTTATTACATTCCTTCTGCCTTGGGCAAAAAATGTTCTGGTAAAGCAATTTATAAACTTGTCATTGTTTGTAAGCTTTCATATTTCTGTCAGAATCATCTGAAATTCAATACTGTCATTGGTATGACAAGCCCTTGGTACCTCACCAAATATATTTTCTGTTGTGGTAGCTTTGTGAGTTGGTTCAGTGGTGGCAACATTTTGTCATGTAATTGTCCTTTAGTGTTGATGCGAACCACACTAGATGATCCAGGAAAAGAATGTTCAGTAGCTTTAGTTAATGCTTTTTCTTTATCTGTGCCAAACTCCATGAATGAAGGTATGCAAAAATCTATGGTATCTGTTACTGAAGATTTAAACTTATTGAAAATATGAGGGGAAAATAAGTTCTATAGTCTATATGGTATGATGCATCATGATGCAACAACAATGAACCTAAAATAGAGGGATATCACTAACCTCAGTGTTCAGCCGAGGATGCCATGTAAATACCATAAATGGTACATTAAAATTCCTATAGGTGAGTCATCGGGCAGATAAACATTTGGCCAGGAATGAATCAGCAATTCTAGTAAACAACTTTGAGTTTGAATAATGTGGTGATTTGGTTATGGATAAACATTGTGTAACATTGTTCTTCATTGGATCAAATATTGTAAACCAATCAGTTTATCACTTTTATCTACTTATAGTTGGCTGGAATGCGACGGAAGCCAGAAATGCCGAAATCAGATTAAGTAGAAGTTTGTTTCTCTGATGAAATGAATAAAATGTAATAATATTGAAGAAAGTGTTTAGATAGCTTTGTTTCATTCAAGATTCTTATCATTCTTTTAACGGATTTCAGTATTCCAGCCAACCATAAGTAGAAAAATATCAATATGGACTGCCAAGTGTGTGAGATATTCCTGAAAATTTGAGTTTTCGTTCCAATGTTAATCGATGTCAGAACATGCTACACAGCGCTGTTATTTTGGCAGTAAGACCTCAACCCCCAAAACATAAATATCAGGGTCGATGTCTTACATTGTATGACTAAAGTGTATACCAGACTAGTTTTAAACTTTTGTCTTTATTTAATCAAAATTTCCCATAGTGTTAGAAAAAATACTTGTTTTATTTCATGGCAGTACATCATCATGTGAGCTAACGGTAACCTTGTTACAGTTGGGGGGGGGCAAATTTATCGTCTCCTGTTTATATTTGGAAACCAATTTAAGGAATTTAACATGTTTTTGAATGATGAAAAAGGTAGTTATTTTTTTGTCATCTGAAAACATACAGTAAATATAATATTGAAATTATATATTTAGATTTTTTTGCTTGGCCCTTTAAAAGGCCATTTTAAGTTTGCTTTGTTAATGGTGCTCAACCTGTGGCATCAAACTCCTAAATTCCTTTTCATTCTTGACATTCGAGAGGTGTCTGTACAACCTCATCTGTCATTCTTCTCCACTCCCTAACAGAAGATTCCTACGTTGAACTCTTTTCCAAAGGCTTTCATTCATTGTTATCGTGTGCTTCTGCATAGGCAGTGATGGTTAACTTCTCTTTCACAGTATACAAGTGTCATATACAGCCCATGTTGATACTTACCATCCTTGATAGTTTTGCCGTATGATTGCTTATGTTAATCAACTCGTTTCATTTCACAAAACTTTGAAGCTTTTTGCTCTGTCTCGACTGGAAATACATGCATATATGACTGGTGACTTGTTCTACTATCTCACATTACCGTTAAAGCTGTGCAAAGCCCTGTGTTGCAGCAGAACAAATATCATTACCATACCTGTAAATGTTCAACATTTAACAACTTTTAATCCAGCATTGTTTCTTCATTTATTATTTTTTCATTCTTGGTTGAATTGAAATAAAATATTCAGAATTCAGACAGTGTTAATGTTGCCATCAGAGGCACATTTTGTTGGCTACAATTTGTCAGTTATAATAATGACATATATCGTGAAACAATAAGTTGATGTATGAAAATGGAAAAAGAGTTGTTTTTTTTAAAATAAACCTGATTCTCAGTATTATTATCTAATTATTTGATTTTTCTTTGTGACTGTACATTGGTCATGGCATCACAGACTTTCTTTTCAAGGTAATCAGCAATGGCTGAAGCTTTGATGTGCTCAACATAATTACATTGACCAGGTAAAATGTAATTTATTTAATTCTTGTTGGAAAATAAACATGGTTCCTTGTTTTAATTTCTCATCTTAAACCATAGTATATGATATTTCTTTCTTACAATATAGTGAACAATGTTTACTTGACTTGGACTGGTGTTTATAAAGGTAATCAGCAGCTAAAACTTTAATGTGCCAAGCCAAAACATAATTATGGATTACTGTTTTGCACAATTCTAGCTTCAACATTAATTTATATATCCGAGTTGTTGTGTATAAATTACTGGCACTGAGTTTTCACACAGCATCTTGTGCTCAATCTTGAATCTGAACAAATATAGCCAGACATTGGATATTTAGTTTTTTTAAGGTCAGTATTATCCCCATCTGAATATCCAACCCCCACCCAAATAAAAGATGTTGGGTAAAATAAATGTGTACCAAGATATGGTATTCTTACATTGCAGTGAAACTTAGTGCATGCATGTGTTATGGTCATCATCAGATGTGCATATTGACATATCATTGTAATGACACTATTTTCAGAAGAGTTACGTGCTTCTTGTCTAATGGTCTATGAGCCAAAGAGCTTATGAGATGGTCAGTTGACCATTGTCCATCCAGAGTCTATTCATTAACAGAAGTTTGGCATTGCTACTCCTCCAGAACTGCTGTGCTTGGAGGATAACTGCTTGGAGGACTGCCATGAAAGTTTACATACACATTCATCCCATAGTCAAGTTGATGTTAAATGAAAATTGTGCTGCTTTGACATTCAATATGGCTGCCACAGTTGCTTTCTTGAAAATCTTATGGCAACTAGTGTTGTTCTGATTATTGATTATAATTGATCATCAGTTGGTTGAGCAAACCAATAAGATAATCGATTGTGGAGCTCCATAATTGAGTGTGTGTAAAGAGAGACTACTTCTTTTTAGTTGCATGCAAAACACAAAGGTTAGTAAAACTCCTGTGAAAATGGTAAGCTAAATAGGTCTTCCATTCCACTAAAGTTGATCTGTATTGTTTATTCACAACTTACAAATATAAAACCATACCATATTCTGTAGGTGCAAACTTTCATAATTAGGAACATATAGTCATGATTACATGATTAAGCTGTTAAATTGTTGAGTTAATATATTTAAACACATTTTGATGATTACTTTCAGTTTAAATATAAACTCCTTTTTAGTGTATGTAATTAATGACAAACAAGAAAACCATGTCCTTCTATACTTTGAATTATAGACACATCACATATAAATGAAAGGATTTGGGGGATTGCAACAGTATTTCATTTACATAAGACTGATCAGCCATAAAAATTGCTTTCATATTTTATCAGATTAAAGTATACATGTCATTAAAAGAGATTACTCCTGTACATTTATTAACATTTATTAACAGTTTGAACTCTTGAACAAAGATATAACTGTATAACAAACAAAAATTAAAATTTTCTCTTAGTAACTGGTTATAATCGATTATTAGTTGGTTAAGTGGAACTGCTTATCGATTATGAAATTCTGACTGATTCCCATGACTAATGGCTGCTCCTCTTGGATGGTTATCTCAGCATGAGGTTTTCACTAAAATACTTCTTACGATGTCTTGTTCATCTTAATTAGAAATGATGCTGATCTGACATGCATTATATCTGTCCCTCCTGAAAATCTTATTATCACTACTTCTTCTAAATGGATGCTCATAATATGTCAGCATTTTTTCACTAACATGCAGATCTGACAGGCAATATGGCCTGTATGACAATCATCTAAAAAACCTAGTTCTTGCTACTGTGCTTGAACAGAAAGTTGTATTGAAGACTTATGATGTCCAGTTGATCAAATGAAACTGATGCTGATCTAACTTGCAGTATTGCCACAACACAACAGCTATCTTGAAAATCTTGTTATTGCTACTCCAGAAGAATGGATGGTTATATCAACATGACATTTTCAGCTGGTCTTAAATGAAAATGGTGCAAATTATAAGTCCAATATGGCCACTACAACAGCCATCTTGAAAATCTTGTTATCGGTACTCCTGAATGGAAGTCATATCTTGAAAATATTGTTATCTCTATTCCTTTCCAAATGGATGGCTATATCAACATGCTGTTTTCACCAGTAGCCTTTTTGTGATACCTAGTTAATCCTAAATGAAAATGGTGCCACAATGACTGCCTTGAAAATCTTTTTGTCACTATTCCCCTGGAAATGGATGATCATTATGTTATGGGTTTTCACCAAAAGACTTCTGATGATATATAATTTGTCCTAAATAAAAATGGTGCCAAGCTGACATCCAGTATATGCACTATAGCAGCCAATTTGAATTTTTTTTTTTTTTATTTCTGAGGAATATTAGAGATAGTCATTAACATGTGACAGTTAAAAAGTAGAAAGGGTCTTATCTTGAATTCCTGGAAATTCTTTTGCCTAGTAGAGTGTCAGCCTCTTTGAGAGTATCTTTTTTTTTTAGCTCCACTGGTCATTAGCACAAATTTTTTTATTGCTGCTTCTCCTAAACTACCTGGAGGATTGCCATGAAACTTAGCAGACACATTGATCACCTGGTCTGGTTGGATGTAAATGAATATGGTTTTGCCAGTATGATTGCAGCAATGACCATCTTGAAAATCTTATTGTCACTATACCCCATGAACAGATAGAAGACTTCTTATGATGTCTCATTGGTCCTGAATTAAAATTATGCTGATCTTGGATGTCCAGTATGGTCACCAAAGCAGCCATCTTTGAAAAATCTAGATGCAGGCCTGGGGTTTTCACTAAAGAACCTCTTTTAGTGTCTACTTAGCCCTAAATAAAAGTGGTGCCAAGCTGATGTCCTTGATGACTGTAACAACAGCCATCTTGAACATCATGTTAGCATTACATTTCCTCCTGAATGGAAAGTCAGATTGACATAGTTTTTCTTTTCAACATAAGATTTCTTATTATGTCCAGTGGGTCCTAAATGAAAGCATGATCATATCAACATGGGGTTTTCAATAAAAGACTTCTTATGATGTCTACTCAATCCTAAATTAAAATTGTGCTGATCTGATCTCCAATATGGCTGCTATAGCAACCATCATGGAAGATCTTGTTATTGCTACTCCTCCTGAATGGAAAGTCTGATTGACCTGAGGTTTTCACCAGGAGACTTCTAATGATGTCTAATTTGTACTAAATGAAAATGATGCCATTTCATTATCCAGTATGGTGACCATGGCAGCCATCTTCTGAATGGATGGTCATATCAGCATGGGGTTTTCACTAAAAGACTTCTTTGGTGTCTGGTTGGTCTTAAATGAAAATGGCGCTGATCTGAAGCCCAATATGGCTGCGATGGCATCAGTTTTGTTATTGCTATGCCTCCTGAATGGATGGTAATTTCAACATGGAGTTTGGGGCCCCGAGTGGCCGAGTGGTCTAAAGCGCTGTCCGTTACGGATCACTGCCATCTCACCTCTGTCTGCGTTGGTTCGAGTCGAAGATTCGGCGAATGTGGATATGTGAGAAAGCTTGCCAGTAGCTTCTCGTGGGTCGGTGGTTCTTTCCGCGGATTTCCCGGTTTCTTCCTCCACCATTAATACTGGCCGCCATGTATAGCCTATCGTGTGCTGAAAAATGGCGTTAAGCCCCACAACAACAACAACAACAACAACAACAACATGGAGTTTTCCCTAAAAAGCTTCTTATGATGTCTAGTTTGTCCAAAATGAAAATCTGTTGACCGATACCTGTTGTCAAGGCTCCATACCAGAGATATCAGCTCAGTAAGCTGTGTTTCTGTTACCACAGTTTTTAATCTGCATCATTCATTGTTCAGCATGTGAAAAAAATTCAAAGATTTAATTACTCCAAGTTCAATCCAGCATTCTTAATGCCAGTGAATGTTGCCTCAGCTGGAACAGGAATGTTTAAACTTGTGGCTGTTTCTCAGTAAATGTTCAGATCCCTAAGTTTTAGTATGATATATTGAGATACCTTCCATATGTCTGCCTGTCTGTTCATAAATCCAATACTATCTTCTTTAACTGTTGGGTGGATATTTACCAAGTTTGGTATGTAGATTGTCGATATGGTAACCCTCTGCCCAGAATGATTCAGTTATTTGGGCCATTTCCTCGGGGACAACTGGGAAACAAAGTCAAATATAAAAAAAATTGCAGTTCCAGTGACATTTTTTTCTACCTTTTTGGATCAAACTTGATGCATACAATCATAGGAGGAAGGGACATATTATAAGTAATAGATTTTGGGCTATGATCTGTGGATCAGGGTCTGGTAAAGGGGTGGGGGTCAGGCAAATATTTAATGAATGAGGATTTGCCCTGGCAAGTCCTTGATGTGGCTTTAATAAAAGTGTGTAATGTGTAACTTAAATTCTTAATAATGAGACATATTGATCTTGCCATGGCACATTCAGAAGGAACAAATGCTTTTATTGCTCACAACTCACTGCTATGATGGCCTTTTTGGGGGTGGGGTTGGGTGATGTTCTCTGTAAATAATCATGTTTTCTATGTTTAAAGAACAATTTTGACTCCGTAAAGTTGTTTTGACTCAAGGTCATACAAGCTTTTGATAAGGAATTTTATAGTAGTCACAATCTACATGAATTCTAATAAATTGTAATATACTTTCCCAATCAATATTCTTTCCCCATACATTATAGTATTGACCTTAAAGTTCATGAAGGTCAAAGTTTTCACGTGAAGCAGAAAATTGATTTACACATATCAGAAGATTCCTTGTAATAAGAAAAAAAACCCCATAAAACATGGACAGCAGATTTTCACTTTTGTGATTTATTTGTTGGGTTTTATGCAGTTTAGTATAGGATTGTACATATTGAGCTCTGTACAGTATCATGCTGGATCATTTGGTTATATTCTCTCTCTCTCTCACTCATAGGACTGGGACTAGACTCACTTGGTTCAGTCCCAGCAAAGGAGTATTGATTGCTTGGAATGCAGTTAGACTGTAAGATCAATTGTGTCCAATGCTGCAGATTTGTAAGGCCCATGATGTTCTTGCTCATAGATGTAATTCTAATACACTTCTTGCGAGCACATAATAAATCCTGAGAGTTGAATTTTGTGAGTTTTACTTCCTTTTATGATTTCTGATAACTAATTACACATCATTATTCATGTGCACATGCAGATATGTTTACATTGTTATCTTTGCATATGATCTCCATTATATATAATTTCCATTATTCATTTATTCACCCATAAATAATAAGCAACATTTAGCACGGTTTCTGTATTCTTACCCTGCCCCAGCCCCGCCTTCCTGAAAAGTTGAAGAGGCTATACTCTGTATGCAAACTTATGATAATGTTTTGCATTTGCTTTGCAGAAAATCATTTTGAAAGACATTTTGGTAGGAAGAATGTTGTCCTTTAATAGCAGAAGACATTTCTTAGAGGCAAACGAATAGTGGGCCCCACTATTTTTAGTGAATGTTTGTACATGTACAGTATATATTATAGCGATTGTAATTGTTTCTAAAGTGAACTTTTATATTGTAAAAAACCATTTGGTATGCATTTGTCCAGTTATATATAATTGACACATATATGGGATGTTGCAATAACTAAATAGGTGCATGGGGAGGAATTCATAATTCATTTGTTATAGAATTTTGAATAAAAAGCCTGTTTTGTTGTAAGGGAAAATACAGTAGTATATGTGTATCCACTGAAAATAAACATGGCATCCAGTAAATAGAAAATGCATCACAAAAAGGATTTTGTAGTTTCTTTATCATGACACCCAATTTAAAGTTAACAATCGCCTTCTTCCTTGACTGTCCATTGCATATAGAATTCAATAGCTTATTGATTTCTCATTTCCAGTATTGATTTCATTTGATCATGCCTAACAATGTGTAAATGTTCACTTTGACAGATATAAGACTTTAATATTTAATATTTTGCTCTCAAGCTTTTCTAGTACAGTTGAGGTCATGACTTGTTTATTGTTACAAGGATGATTGTAATAGTCAGACTGAGAGAGCCTATTTCATAGTCTGTGATGGACTGAGAGAGCCTATTTCATTGTGATAGACTGAGAGAGTCTATTTCATAGTCTGATAGAGAGAGCCTATTTCATAGTCTGTGATAGACTGAGAGAGCCTATTTCATAGTCTGATAGACTGAGAGAGCCTATTTCATAGTCTTTGATAGACTGAGAGAGCCTATTTCATAGTGTGTAATAGACTGAGAGAGCCTTTTTCATAGTCTGTAACAGACTGAGAGAGTCTATCTCATAGTCTGTAATAGTCAGACTAAGAGAGCCTATTTTGTAGTCTGTAATAGTCAGACTGAGAGAGTCTATTTCATAGTCTGTGATAGACTGAGAGAGCCTATTTCATAGTCTGTAATAGACTGAGAGCCCATCTCATAGTCTGTAATAGTCAGACTGAGAGAGCCTATTTTGTAGTCTGTAATAGTCAGACTGAGCGAGCCTATCTCATAGTCAAATAGACTGAGAGAGCCTATTTTGTAGTCTGTAATAGTCAGGCTGAGAGAGCCTATTTCATAGTCTGTAATAGTCAGACTGAGAGAGCCTATTTCATAGTCCCCTATCTGGTAGATTTATTTTTGTTGGTATCAGTTTACATGGTTTTGCATGCCAAAAATGGTGTTTTCATTAGTATTTAAATTCAAAGATAGGAAAACAGATCCTATCCTCTTTACAGATGGCCCCTTCTTCATTGAGATTTTAAATGCATAGTTCACGACAACCTAAAATTCCATAAAAATTTGTACTTGGTGAATAATGTGATTTCATGATTTTCTTTTTCCATTACTTTACAGGTGGTTTTGCATTTGTGTTTGTGGCTCAGGATGTAACATCTGGGAAGGAATATGCCCTTAAGGTATTTTAGAGGTCTAGATGGTCAGTCTTCCTTTTTCTTTTCTTTCCTTCATTTTTCCCCAGGTAAATTTGTTGCAAAAGGCATGTATAGCTGTTATAGTGTTATCAGTTATTCATCAAAGGGTGTCTGTTGTCCATCTTGAATAAATAATTTGCATCTCCTTATTGCATAATTCATTTAGATCTGTGGGTGAAATAGTGCTTTTCAATGAAGCACTCAAACAAGACACAGGTCAGCTGTTTTTGCCATTGCATGAGTCTAACCTGTGTATATTTACATCTTACTGATGTGTATAGGCAGTGATTGGTCCACTAAACAGGGCTAAATACTAGGTCTTGTTGAAATTTAACACATCAGTGCTTCCATAGAAACGAACATAATGTCAGTCAGTGTCTTGGATATTTTTGATGAGTATTTTTTAGTTAGTGGTTAGGAAAGATCTATCATGGGCAAAAAAAAAGTCATGGGTCAAGTTGTAAAAGTGTGTGCATGGTGTGGGGGTGGGTGGTGAGAGTGCTGTCTTGAATAGGAAGTCAATATACAGTGCTTACAGAGAAGTTTTGCAAGCAGTCATCCAGTGAGTTTCAACAGATCATATCTGTGTCATCTTATCCCTGTCATGATATCACTCTGGAGTCAATATTTTTGATCTAATTTAAACCAACACACTTTCTTTCATAGAATGAATCAAAAGAATCATAATTACTTAAATAAATAACTGTTATAATTGTAAAAGCACTTATTTGACCTTAGACATACAGTACATATTGTGACAAAATGTATGTGTGAAAGTATTAGTCGATACTGTAGGACTACAGTCAAATTATTGTGAATGACTGCAGCAGTGATAGACCATCCATCTTGATAATAAAAAAAAAAGTTAATAATTGCAATAATTTGTTGCCTACTGCGATGATCTCTAATGAGAGATCGTACATTTTAAGAGACTACTTTTTTATCACATAAGAGTCGTCTCCTTTCTAGTGGCTTGGAGCAAAAATATGTAACCTGCTGATCATAATCTTTGGAATCGGTCAGACTTAAGCCATTGATCATGATAATTTTTAGTTCACCAGGCCATAAGTGGGCTTATGGTCTGGCCCTGTGTCCATTATCTGTCATCTGTCATGCATCCCTGTCTTGACACTTGATTGTTACCACTCTGGAGTCC
>JAECUM010042512.1:0-30821 GCA_016617855.1 Megalonaias nervosa
CTCAGAAGAAAAATTCATGGTCGCCGACACGATCAGAATTCCTCGAAGATGTTCAACGAAGTTGTGTCGAATATGGACATGGCGGATTATGGAATACCAAATACGATCATCGTAAAGTTATATCGGTTGATATGGTTGCGTGTTATCCTGGAAGTTTTCTTGGATACGGAGAATGTTCTAAATATTTTGAGCGATTTGGACATCCGACACATGAAATGACAAGAGTTGCGATAAATGGACCATTACCTGACTTTGATTTAACTGGATTCGCTTGTGTAAAATCATTTACGTTTCGTAATAATCTTCATCCGATCGTTTATGCGTGGTTTGGTAGACATTTCTCAGAAAAATATTGGGTTCCAATAGTGCTCTTACGATACATGCTTGATACTGAAATCTTAACGTCGTTGAGTGTAAGTAAAGCTATTATATCATATCATCCGCAGAAACAAGTTTGGTTACCACAACAAAAGAAACATTCCCTGACAGATCCAGATGAAGATTGGGATAGAATTGATTATGAAAATAAAGTTGCAAAAGATCTCGGTAGAAAAATAATCGGTAAATTTACTCAAGGTGGTTCGTATGATCATAAACGACATTGTACAAGATTAATCATGGACGATGCTGAGTTAGATTTTATAATTACTGATACAACGAACAAAGGAACATTTATAAGCAGAAGTAATGCTTATTTGTCAGACGGAACCAAACTAGGTACAGTAGTGAGTTATATCGATGGTGAGTCACCGCAATTTACTCATTTAAGATCTTCTATGCTCGCTTACTTTTCTATAAATTTATTATCGATGATAAATAGATTTCCTTGTTACGCTGTCAGAGTTGCTACGGATTCGTTTTATATAAATAGCGCGTACGTGGATTTGGTAAAACCGTTACTCGGTAGCGGCGAATGGGGATCATAGAGAGTGAAACAAGAAAGTATACTCGATTATTCTGAATCAGCAGACGTTAATATCAAATAAATATATTACGGTAATGACAATCAAATACCAGTATCAACATCACCATCTGTATTTGATCCCGTGGCTAGAAATAAAACTATTTATCTCAATGGACCTGGAGGTTCTGGTAAAACAACACGTGCCATTGAATTATTTCGGCAGAGTTTAGATATGATTGTGTTGACACCTACACACAGACTAGCAAGAGAAATAAAACAACGAGGAGTAAAATCGTGTACATACCATAGTTTCTTCAGATGGTGTGGAGATACGTGGACACCTGAGCGAATGGGTGAGAAATATATTCCAAAAATCATCATCTGGGATGAGATTTGTACGGTGTCGTTAGAAACATTAAAAATATTTCTGAATTGGTTATTAACGAAAAATACTGCGATAATTATGTGCGGCGATCATGGTCAACCACCACCTTTCGTCAGACAATCTCCACATGAGTGGTTAAAATCATTTGTGGATTATTATGAAGAAATAAATGATGATCATAGAGCCATTGATGAACCTCTGAAAGAATTTAAAAGATTAATCAGACTACAGCCAGATAGAATACAATGTGAGATAATGCGTGAAATAATTCCAGAAACTCCTGTGAACGATTTTTGGAATTTGATTTAATAGTTGCCAGTAGAAAAATAGTTCGTGATGAATTGCAAGAGAAATTCTTTCTGTTACACAAGGAAAGATTTCTAACGTTACCTGTACCATTATGTTATCGCCCAGCAGATACTCGACGACAAAATATTGAAGCTGAAATTCCAGGAACAAATGAAAAACAAAATCTTGTATTGAATGATATTGTTTTGGTTGATGTTGATGTTGTTGAGAGCGCGTTGAGTATGAATAACTCACCGTGGAAACTGGGGTATGCCATAACGATTCATTCGTCACAAGGACTAACTATTACTGATACAAATATCTGGATTGTCGATGACAGAATCGAGTGGTCAAATTTAGTTTATCTCGCAGTATCTAGAGTCAGGAGAATATCTCAGCTACATAGAGTTGTCATAGACTCCACAGAAAATAATAATCAAACTATCATTGACGCTGAAGTTATTAGCGTAATAAGAAAAAAATTATCCAGTTATAAACTATGCGATAAAAAAAATAATCGTAACTTTGATATTGATGCTGAATTTATTATAACACTAAAACAACAACAGAATAATCGTTGTGTAATTTGTAACTGTCACATGTTGTGGAAGTATTCTTGGAATAATCCAAAACAATTTACCGTGGATAGAATTAATAGTGATTTTGGTCATACACGTGATAATGTCACATTGACATGTCTTGAATGCAATCGACGTAGGGGTTCCAATTTAATTACCTGTAATTGTTCACGTACAAATCCACGTTGAGGAGCAGTTGAATCTAGTCTGTATATTGCGGGTCTATCCGTGGATCTAACCACGCTAGAAATTTTATGTGTAGTCACACTCCAGATAGGATCAGTTGCTCTTTTTTTACCCCCTTCAAGTTCACCAGGTTCATATAAATACCTTACAGTCACATTACCTAACACTGGTTGTTTTGAAAAGTCACGTCGTTGTCCGTAACCATTGCTATGGGGTATATGTTTTTTTGTAATTGCATTAACAGGTTTCATAGAAGTTGCACGAGTAATCTCATTATTTAACGCAGCTATCACACTTGGTAATCTTGCAACCCATTCACGAGATCTTGTATCTGTATGAATTATTTCCTTCGCATACTGATATCCAAATAACCGCTCAGCAAGTGTTCGATTAAATCGTTCAACGATTGCCTGATCACGATGAATTGCGATGTGTCCTTGTCTGATTTTGACATTATGTTTTTTCATCAGCGATGATACTGTACCAACAAATTCTTTGTCAGGATCAACTTGTAGCAACTGTGGCCATCGTAATGGTCGTCTTTGATAAATTCGTTCAAACGCAGATGCAACTTCAGATGTTGTTTTTGTTGATAGCGGCTCCGCTTCTTTATATCTACTTGCAACATCAACGACAGTTAACGCGTATTTGTATGTGCGTGATTGACGTCCACGTGTTTTACTAGTATCGTGAGGTAAAAACAAAATATCTGCTTGATGAACTTCATTGGGAACGCGCTGACATCAAAATACGCGTACTGAATTTATTTTAGGTGGACGTAGATAGATTTGCTATATTGCCTGTCGTGCTAACCACGCTGCAGCAACACCACGTGAGACTTTTGCTGCTGTAGCGAGTTTACTAATCGCTGCTCTACCCTTCCAATATCCTCTTGGGCTATAATAAATGGACTCCAGTATAATATTTATTTAATTAATTACCCAGCCCCTAGCATTATTTTACCTTTCACAGCAGTTTTAACTAGAAAACTAGCGAGTTTTTCTCTGAGAGATTTATCAGGTATAGAATTTAACGCATGAATCAATTTCACATCTGCAAGATGCCGTTGTTGTAAATCTTTACTTTTATACGCAACATCATGAACGTGACACGCTTGATCAATCTTGTTTATTGGATACTCTCCAGGTCGCGGTTGATCTTGATCATCAAGTCGAATATCAAGTCGAGTTCCAGGACCACAATAATTGAATCCTGGTAAATGTTTTTCCCCGGGATACTTCGCCCACGGAGCCCCTGGTAACTTTCCCAACGAAGCAGCGATATCACCTCCTGTCTTTGTACTTGAAATAAATTTATATTTTTTTGTGCCACACTTTTCACACTTACCTGTCTGTGCGCGTTTTTTATTTTTTGTTATTTTTGTTGTTAATCCAGTGGTGGACGTGGCTGCCCTGCATCGAACACAATATAAATTCATATTATTTATCATATGGATATAATTGACTTTTCGGCGACACGAAAACAAGAGCCAGTCAAGCATCACCCAGCGCTACCGAATTCTATCAGAATGATAATAATAGGTCCATCTGGAAGTGGGAAGACGCAATTATTGCTTAATCTGATAATGAGATGGCTGAAGTGGGATAAATTGTATTTAGTAGCACCATCTGTAGATGATCAGAGATGCTATGAAGTACTTAAAGATTTTAATGAAAATGCAAAATCGTTAAATGAAGACAGTGACGTTGTTGACTTTATAACTGATATTGATGAAGCGCCATCTGTAGATGATCTGGGTGGAAGTATTAATAATTTAGTAGTGTACGATGATGTCATGCTGGACAAACAATCAAATCCAGCTAGGATATTTTCCAGAGGCAGGCATAAAAACACAGACGTGATTTATGTTACACAGCATTATACACAAATTCCAAAAGTGATCAGAGATAACTGTAATATTTTAGTTATGTTTAACGGAGTTGATAATCATACACTGCAAAATATTTATTATACTTGGTGTTCTGGGGACATGGACATGAACAAATTCAAAAATTTCTTTGTACACGCGCAAGCTACCCCGTTTGGTTTTATAACAATAAACTTGCATGATCCGAGGTCGAGATAGCGTAACGAAATTGATACAATATTTGGATAAAAACCACAGCAGCAGAGAGGGTGAGCTGACAAAAGAATGAGTGTGAGATGCAAACAAAACACGCCTAAAATCTGAAAAAAGTATATCAACGAACGAGTAACAAAATCAAACTAACCCCATCGATTTTTGTTGTTGAAATATGTTCGGTTAGTGGATTCGGTTTAGCGTTATTGACCTTATTTTTAGCCCTTCGTAGGAACCTTTATTTTTGCTCACGGACCCTCGGAAAAAGTTGTAGGGTTCACCCTCTCTGCTGCTAGTCCCCATTTGAACATCAGGATGATCACAGACCATAATGCTCCCAATCACTTAAAGAGGAAGATTTCTTAAACATTTCTGAGTAGCGATACTCAAAATCTATCAAGAAAATTACGGTGGGGCTACATCCCTTTTACAGATAGATTCATTCATTCATTTATTCATTCATTCATTCAATTATCATAGAAAATTAATTATAATAAAAACAAATAGATAGTATACTGGGCTGCTCATTGATCTAAGTTTAAATAATATTGTTTGATACTTAATTTGCTTTTAGTTATCATTTTTATAAATCATATATTACGAAAAAGCAGTATATTGTTTATTTGTACATACAAAAAGAACAAAATTCATTTTTAAATCTTTAATGCCATTTTATATAAAAATGAGACTTAACTTGCTCTACAACGAATAAAATGTAGTTTATCTTCAAATTAATATTTGTGACCGCATACAATTCTGTTATATAAATATTTTATGGAAAATGAAATATGCATAAATGATTTTACCTAAAAATGTAAGTAAGTATTTAAAATATATTAAAAGTAGTTACTATCCAGATAAAAGCCACACGAATTTAACCATGGTGCGAACATAGAGATAGATCTGAAGTCAGTTGAGTCTGCAGATTAGGCCCAGACGCTAGCCATTGTATTATCCTGAAGCAGCCCCCAAGGTCACCTCAACACGAACGAGTATGCTCCACGAAGCCCAAGCTGAGGAATACCACATATATATGAATGTGATTTTATTGTGGAAAATATTATTATTATTATTATTATTATTATTATTATTATTATTATTATTGTTGTTGTTGTTGTTGTTGTTGTTGTTGTTGATGATGATGTTAATTGTTGTTTTTGCTGTTGCTTCTCCGGTGCTTACGTCGATTATGAGAATAAATATGCTAGATATAATTCTTAAATACTCATACTGTAACACATTATCTGAGGCAAAACGTGGCAACAATTCGTGTTTAATAATCACGATGTTTTATCTTGTGGTGATGACTTAAAACTTGCAAATGTAAATATATGTGTTTTACAAACACAGCCTTCTATTTTATTAAGACTGGCATGTCATGATTTCATTGTATTCAACTTCCTCTGTATATCCGTTCAGGAAATTAGAAAGGTTTTAAGCCTGAATAGTATTACGAGACTATGCTCTTAAAATAACTAACAGAAAAGAGTGAAGACAACAAGCTTTGTAAAATTTAGCAAATAATTTATTTCCCTAGAATACAAAGTTAAAAATGAGGAAAAAGTCCTAAATAAAACTCAGTTCAAGTCCCGTAGAGAATTAAAATTGAAGGGGATGACGTGTCTGTTATGGCCTGCGTCGTACTGATGTGTCAACAGTCTCCTGTTGAATCACAGAAAAATTATTCCAGGTTTGAATTCAGTATAAATTCCAATGTCTTTATCCAAGAATTTTGTCGGGTCACTTTTGTATTTCCAGAGAAAATAGTCACTTGAAATCAATAATTTGAAGAAAATAAAATTCAGCCCAAACTGGACACAACATATTACAATTTAAAGTGCCAGATGTTTAAGCACAACTGGTAAAATTCTGACAGTCACAAGATAATATAGTTCTCTGTTTGACCTCAGGTCACAAATGAGCATTTTCTAAAAACAACCATTACCTAATGGAAAATAACTTTCTAGCATGATTTAATGAGCCTTGTTTATTTAAAACATAATACCCTATAAAATTCACTTTTGAATCCCCAAGACCCTGATCCAAATCAACATGTTTACCTGCATAATATTTGGTCAATGAAGTCATACCCATAGAGGATAATGAAGGTATTATTAGTTGTTTACATCAATGAAATAAAAAAAATAAAAACATAAATAATAAAGTCAATCAGGTCAAACAGAACTGAACTCAATTCTGGACAAGGTCAAATAGTTTGCGTTATCAGATTGTGAGTCAGATCTTGGGGGATTTTCATGATGATGATGGTGGTGGTGGTGCTGATCATACTGACCTTTATGATCTGCAGTGCAATACAGTTGTTATTCTGTATTTGCTCGTATTTTGTCGTATTTTTTGGTGGAACCGACAGGGGCTTGCGTGTTACTTTGTAATTTTTTATTGTTATTAGGGGCTTACCGACGCTATGAAGGATATCCATTTGGTATCACGGTACCAATTGTTTTTCCATAGACCTCAATGCTAATGTTTTGTGAAATAAATATACTTTCTATCCTACCTCAGCATGCATGTCACCCACTGGCATAGAGAACAATGTTAGATTGTCAATTTGACAAGGATAGAACCAGGTACTACATTGCATTTAAGAGAGATAACTCTGCTGGAACTAGACAGGGGTAAGAGTTATCTAGTTACACCAGACACATTTTCAGTCATGTGTACCACATTGTAAAAAAAATAAAAAATACAAAATGTGATATAGTTATGAATTAACATAATCTCACATGTTGCCAAGAGGCTCAACTTTTTTTTAAGCCTAACAGAAAGTACAACTCTTACATAATGCACCAATCGCAGCTAGTTTTGTGGTTTATTTCTGAATGCAATGTTCCCTACACCTTAAGCTCCGCCCACCTGGGGTTGTACAATTGGTACCCTTATACCATTTACATTTCTTTAGGCGCTTCTGGCTTACAGCCGAGTTTGAACAGTTCTTTTGTTCTAGTGATGCCACTCCAGTGCAAGCGAGATATAACATTCCGAAGAATTCTCGTATAGATGTGCAGAACAAATCATATAATTCTAACTCACACCACGCATTCCCTCCTGAGACGCGATTGTTCGAACAAGTGGTGGTAGTACCAATGAGAAAAGAGCAAGTATAATGACCTAATTTAACGCAGAATTCAAGTCTGTTTTATTTTTTACCTTCAGCTGCCTCGCTTAGCGCTCAGCATTAAGAGGGTAGTGTTAGGACTGGTCGGCCTGGTGTCACGATAATGTGACTGGGTGGGACATCATGCCACATGTCTGCGGCATGATGCCCCAGTGCCAGACATCACTATAAACTGTCACACTGCAGACATCGTAGCGATATGACTGAACATTTTTTTAAAACTACGTTAAAAATCCAAATCACAATCACACACAATCACTTAAATTGTCAAATGATATGACACGAAATATAAAATATATTCAAATTATTTTAAGTAAATAAAAAATTAAATAAATGAATAAATAAATATTTTGTTATATACATTATATTTCTAACTTTAAATATCAACTCGTCATTAACCTTAGCATTCGTATTTTTGACATTTCCTTAATTATGTAGATTGTCCTCAGTAAGGTCACTAGCAGGCGATGTGTACAAATTTCCCAGTCTGTCATGGAAATACGCTAGTGCTGGTTCCGTAAAAGAAAACTGGCAATTTTTTTATACGAATCATACAATGATAACCTTTGCACAGAAATTACTAATCTTTCTAACGATGTATGTTCCCAACGTTTACATGGCAGTAGATGGATTGTATATTTCACATTTTGAACACGCTATACAATCAATATTACTTTATCAATGCCTCCAGCATAGCTGTATTAATTGTACGACGAAGTCTATACTACTATGCATGAAATTCTGACAACATTTCTAATAGACCAAAAAATATCATTTGAATTTTAATTGTAGATCTATTTACTGCATTTTCTGAATAAGACGAATTCCAAAGTAGCTCGCTCTCCATCTCGAGTCCAAATATTTTGTCGTGTCTGAAGGGGCCGTCACAGAAACTGTGTCACCTGCTTGAAGCAAATACCATAAATCATGATGCACGTGGTAAAAGTTTGTTTTAACACAGGAAGGAAATACAAATCGATCCAGCGTAATCTGGGCTCCGTTTCTAAGCAATGATGAATAAAGAGTAGTATCACGTGGGGCGTGTTCGTTGTACCAGAAACTCAACTTGGCATTCAGCTCGTACATTCCGGAAATGGAGACCTGGAAATGGCGGCTAGAGGAACTATATTGTATATCCCTGGATATAAAAGTACCATTCTTTGTTGCATCCCAAGGTATCTTTGTCTGATTACCTGAAAATGGGTTCAAATTATGAAAGTGTTAACATGGAAATTTTCATAACTTTTCTCACAGGAGATTCGACCTAGATGCAAAACAACTTTGTTAAGGCTGTTCCTAAACAGTACATAACACAGAAATACAACTGAAAAAGAAATACAAGAACATAAGGAAACGGCAATATAATTTTAAAAGACTTTTGTACGTTATAGTCAGTTCGTCCATTATTATATGAACTACACAAGTACACAAACTGGGTATCAGAACTCCACAACTAGAAAATCATATTTTCACAACTGCGTTATCACTGGGAAAATGAATATTCTAAGTATGATGTTCACCGAGTAACTTCAATGTCAGCAAATTTGAGTTTCCATTCAAAATTTGCAATCAGCTGGCATTCCACCCACTCACCCCTATCTCTATCTTTACCTGAACTGAGGGATTCGTTGAATTGTCTCGCATCGAGGAAGACGTTGACGAGTCCTATGGGCAAATCAGCTGAAATAATAATAATAATAATAATAATAATAATAATAATAATAATAATAATAATAATCGTCGTCGTCACCATGTTATTATCATCATCACCATTATCTCTTTCTTTAGATATGGACATTTAGTTTTAATTTTATAGATTAGTTTACAAAGTGTTTTTCAGACAATAAAATATCTCACAATTTTTTCTGATATTTCCATAAATCGTTTGTAGACATTTGCATCTGTATTTTCCAAATGAAAAATGAGAACGAAACAAAGGTATCTAACAAAAGAAAAAATAATGCGCAGAAATCTGAGAGCAATTTGTCATTAATGTTGCAATTACAAAGCTGCAACATATTAATCAGGTGCGCGCGCACACACAGACACACACAAACACACTTGTGAGAGTGTATATTGTTACATAATCTCAGAAATATTTGATCCCAAATGACTACTCATTTCGAAGAACAGGACATATTAAGACAGTTCTCATTCAAAAAGATGAAAAAATGCTGTTATCGTTGAGCAGAATGTCAGCGAAATTCTTACATGTTTCACCAGGTGCTGTCCCTTTTAGAGCGTACGCCACGGGGTCCTAAAATACAAATTGAAGATACTGGAATAGGTACTGGTGTTATAATATACGTATCATAGATATTGTTCAGTATAAACGATAAGACTAATAACGTTTTCAAGACAAGTGTATATAGTTTTTACAGACCTTAACTGTATCTCTTACTAATGTATAAGAAGTGGCGTCAGTAGGGTTGGTGTCACCCAGTGCGGTAACTCATGGTGTCACCCCCATGGACCTCCTTCCCGCACAAAAATTCAAAAATTTTATAAACAGTCATTTTGATGTCACCCCCTCTGATGGTGTCACCCGGTGCGGTCCGCATCCCCTGCACACCCTAGTGACGCCACTGTGTATAAGATTAAGGGTCAGAAGTTTTACAATCAAATCCTTTCCTTTTGAAGACATTTTATAATATCGCAATTGCCATTTCCAGAAAAAAGGAAGAGGAAGAAGAAAAAAGAAGTATAGTTTGATGAGATACTGTATCAGGCATCACTCATTGTCAATAATTTTTTAAAAAATATTTAAACTTTCATAAGGTACAGGTTGATTTGCAAAATATAGGCAAAAAAACCCAACAACAAACAAACAATAAATAAAACGGTCAAAACCAAAATTAAATTTCCTCATGTAAATATTTCTTTTTTGTGTGTGTGTGTGTCATTGTATTGAATTCCGCTGAAAATGTTATTTTTTAAAAAATAAATATTCCCAACTTTAATGTGGACCTATTTATAAAATATAATAACTCCCTACTCACTACTCACTTGTGCACTGTCGATAATGTCGACGTCCCTGGAGACGTTTACGGTCGCATTTCCCTTTACTAATAGCTGAACCGCAACGTTTACCAAACTGGAAACAAACAAGGGAATGAGAGTCGAGATGAGGACAAGTTTTTTCCACGTGACTTGACAATTTTTATTTTCGGATACATCCAATTCTAAATCTTGCTCTAAGCATTCGTCTCTACTATCTTCTTGATAGTCTACATTACCATTCTGCCTCATTATTTACAACGTCTGAACCAATATATTATTTCCAATGTTAAGAAACACTTACGCAAAGCTATTGTAGAAGTTTATTATAATTCTTTTGTTAATATCGAGTACAGTATCCTACAACTACAGGTGCCTTTTAAAGAGTTCTGTGAGTTTATATACATATAAGTTTACGAAGGAATTTCCATTCTGTAAAATCGTGATACATGTTTAGCAGTGATTCACTGGTAAAATTGATCTCAGTGCATCCGTTGTGTTTTCTTTGTAATTCAAACTGGACGTTCCCAACTCAACAGTGGCGGTGAATTTATCTGTGATTCCGTTTGAAACGGTAGACGACTGTTGTATGTTGAAAATTATATATGCGGATATAAAACCAGCCGAGGAACGCTATTACCGAAACATTATAAATTACACCGGTAATAAACCTGATATTCACTTGTCAAAAGAAATGACTCCTCCAATTTTCCTATGTCCTTGGTTTCTCGCAGTCATAAAGTTGATATACGTTCTCTATTTAAATACACACTCAAACACAAATTATATATTTAATTGCACCCAACATTTCACAGACAGACAGACAAATTTATATATATATTGATTCATGGGTGGATGGGTTTTGCTATATAAAAAGCAACAGTAAAGTTTAGGAAAAGTGACATAAAAGAAAAACGGGTGTTTATTTCTCCTTGTTTTCTTTGTAGAAAAAACGGGTGTTTATTTCTCCTTGTTTTCTTTGTAGAAAAAACGGGTGTTTATTTCTCCTTGTTTTCTATATAGAAAATTTCACTTAACCTGATTCGCTGCTTCTGTTTTTAGCTCTGTGATTCTTGTGCTTCGTCATATACATAAACACCCATATTTATCTTTCTTTCTTTCTTTCTTTCTTTCTTTCTTTCTTTGTGTCCCGACTGCTAAACAAGAGGTCGCAATTTCGAAACTAGCGGCGGCATCTAAATTTTTTTAAAATACTTTTTTGTATTTTTTGATTCAAACTTTTTTTAAACTCTCTCATCCCAATTTTTGCACATTTTTTATGCTTTTTTTTTAAAAAAAAAAAAAAGAAACTTTTATGTTCAAACTTTCTTTAACGCTCCCATCCTAGGACGGACAATTATTTGTCTTTCTGTGTGTCCCAGCTATCAAACAAGAGGTCGCGAATTTTAAACTAACGGCAACATCCCAAATTTTTTAAAACTTTTTTTTGCATTTTTATCTTCAGACTTTCTTTTAAACTCTCTCGTCACAATTTTTTAATTTTCTTTTTTTACTTTTTTTAATTCCAGTCCTAGAAAGGGTAATTAACCTGGTCGTTTTGATATTATACTTGTCGATTTGAAATTTGTTTAAAATATTTAATTTGCTACATATTACGGGCGTCATCTGCCAGAAAGGGAAAATATTTTAACAGAATATACATATAATAATAATGAGAAGTGAAAGTGGTCTATACAACAATGAAATCGATGGTTTCCAATGTAAATGCAAAGTTGATTTCTTATCGTGAAAATTTAATTCCTATTGTAATAGATGATATCTACATTGTTTTAGTAGATATAGGAAAATATTTCACCACACGAGTGAAATACTTCCTTATATCTACTAAAAAACCCGCAGATTTTCCTTTCATTATGTATTTTTTAAGGTTAACAAATTTGATTTGCTTGGATTTGTTTCTCCATTCTGTGTCAGTGCGATTAACGGTTGCATTACTACATCAATAAAAAGAAATCCCGAAATTTGCAATAATTTTCGGACAGTGACTTTGTACATTTTAGATTGTACATATAATGTTATACTTGTGTATATTGTCGAACTAATTTCTGTTTTCAAAGTAAATGAAGAATATTGTCTAACTAATTTCTGTTTCCATAAGTAAATGAAGAAATGTTTAAATTTCGTTAACACATTTCTTGCGCGGATTGATACAGTGAACGTTGATAGGATGGATCGTTTTACTGTTGAAAAATCAGAAGAAAAAACCCAGAGCGGTCCAAAAAACTGCATGCGTTATTGAGAATTTTGCGAGGAAGATATTTAATGATTAAAAAAATGGTAGTCTTTTTAAAAATTAATAAAGTTCTAATTCGATTTATGCTGTAAAATATACAGTCGCAAGTGAACTTGTTCTGCATCTAATTTTATTACGACCATTGGAACATATGACTATGCACTTTAATCAATGTTTACACATTTGATAACAGTAACAGAAATGGACACATTGCTCGGCTATATACCACCCATATATATATATATATATATATATATATATATATATATATATATATATATATATATATATATATATATATATATATATATATATATATATATATATATATATGAAAATTACAATCACTAATCTCTGATTTCGCTTTTGAATGGCCATACAATATTGAACTTTTCCATCAAAACTCTGGAACTAATTTAACATATTTATTTGAAATTTCACATTATATGAGTTTCCTTTTAATGAAATTTATACAACGAGTGGTATATCATTGATACAGCGTACATACTATACATACATTTTATTTATATCACATACAAATACATATATTTGCCCTTTTTAACGGAGTTCAGATTTACTACAGGCAGCCGTGTATTGACCTAATGAATGAACTCCTCACATCCCGGAGTGTGTCCGCTACAAAATGTAGTTCTATGCCTTTAGTGGCTATTTACAATCACCTCTGCATATTGATAAGTTGATTGTTTTCTTTTCTTGGTTTTTCTCCACATTGATTAAATCAATATATGATTTAAACATGAAAGATGGTTTTAATGATAAAAGTAGAGCTGTAGCAACACTTGGATAGCTACGCCATTCAGATACCGGCGCATGGAAATTAATGTGGAATAGAAACTAAGCCAACTGACGAACCAACAAGAGGTAATTAAAATATTTTAATATATTTATATATTTACGGTTGATCTAAGTCATTATTCTGCTTTAGCAACAGTACAACCGACCACAAACTCTCTCTCTCTCTCTCTCTCTCTCTCTCTCTCTCTCTCTCTCTCTCTCATCTTTTGTCTCGGTTTGACTTAACTTTTACCATCATTCATAAGTCTAGAGATATCGTGGGATGACACAAAATAAAATCCTCTACGTTCGTCAATTCATAGATTTTAGCCCGTATCTTGCTACTATGAGAGAGAGAGAGAGAGAGAGAGAGAGAGAGAGAGAGAGAGAGAGAGGCCTTTTGGACATTTTCATATTTAAATATAATAATAATAATCGATTTTTAGAACATTATGGTATGTTTAAGAAAAAACAAAAAACATAACATTAAATATATCACAGTATGTGTAACACGTAACCGAGGAATTTACTGGTTTGCAACACTGTATCATTGATAAACACTGTAGATAAATTCCAAGGAAAGTGCACACGTATCGTTACGACGAACCATATTCTTGTAGGTTACTTGGTGTAATTTCTATTTCAAGGTTTTAATCCAGCCCAAATTCCTATTCTCTCTCATTCCACATTTCTGCGCAGTTTGTCCGTTATGCATGAGAGGGGAGGGGAGAACAGAAAGCAGAAAGGATTGTGATGAAAATGTGTACCATATTAAATTCATTTAGAAAACGAGGATTATGAATACTTTTCATCGTTATTTTTCATACGTCACTAGTGACTAATTTGTGGAAATTGATCATTGATCTAGAATCGATTGCAGACGCTCGCGAGAATGTTTGTATATGCGTATTATTGCGCCATGGGCGGATCACAATTTGATATACCAATAGTATTAGTATATCAAATTGCTTTATACCAACACTTTAAATGCATGTTATTTTTTAATGTATGTGGTATATATATATATATATATATATATATATATATATATATATATATATATATATATATATAAGCTCTAAAGCGTTTTTGAAGGAGGGGGATTATCATACATTCTCCATACCAAAGGTCACACAAATTGTTTGTACTCCAAGTGCTTTAAGGTTTATTGTATATACACCCTACTCCATTTAAAATGTCCATAAGCAAGTACATTTTATGTAGGGAAGTTACAACATTATTATGTTGCGAAATAGAAATTATAAAAACGGATTATTACTTTACAGTTGTACGTATTTGGGTCACATTTTAAAATCCAATCGGTCAGATGACGAAGATATGAGACATTACAGATTTTTGTATACTCAAACAAGCATTCTTCTACGTAAATTTAGGAATTGTTCCTTGAATATCAAAATTAGATTATTCAAAATCTTATTACTGCAAAATGTATCGTGCTCCTATGTGAACTAATTTTAGTGAATGTATGAAAAGAAAGCTAGCTATTGGTTATAATGATAGTCTTCGTTTTCTGTTATGCCTTCCAAGATGGAACAGTTCCTCCAACATGTATGCAAATTATAACGTATTCAGTTTTCATGAAGTAATTAGAAAGTATGTGTTCCTAATGATGACAGGAATATCTAATAGTAAGAACTGTATCTAGAAATCTCTGTGGAACTATGCCATTCATTTAAATTCTCGTATCATAAGTAGATGGAATAAACAACTCATTAAATGTGCTACATAATTTTATTCTTAACAATGCCGAACACTGTCCATTGGTGTAGTTGTGTATGTATACTTGTATGCAAGATATTTATGATCTTTGGTTTAAAATACTTTTATTTATTATCTATATTTTAATTTAGATGTATAGACTATGTCGTCTGAAATAAAGAATTCTTATCTTCTCTTATCTTGTCTCATCTTATGATGTTTAATCATTGTGTTTAGCTACACTGGACAACTTTCTAATTCCCTCCGAGTACCAGTCGATGTTGTATTTGAAAATAACTGTTTATAAACGTACTACTTGAGTCACTAAAACCACCACCAAAACAGCAAAAACATCGACAACAACAATTATTGCTGCTACTACAACTATTTCAAACATTAGCACTAATTTCAATTCTTGACTACCACAACCGATGATGATAACTACGACCATGACGATGCCATTAACGATGCTAATAAAGACGATGACTAGATTGAATTTGTTTTTAGGAAAACAATAATCGGTAAGACAACGCACTAAATTATTTTATAACATTTTCGTAGCCCGTCGTTAGCACACACACACACACACACACACACACACATCCCGAAATAGTTACAAAATATTATTTTTATTTTGTCTAAACAAAGACAGAATTTGAATAGTATATTCAACAGCAACGATAATAAACTTCAATCTTTAAGTACAATGGACTCGTCGCTGTGTGATCCAACCCGCCTGTGGATTTTTTTATCGGGAAATAATACTTTTCATAAGTAAATCAAGAAGTGGAAAAAGTGAATTTATTTGACAGAAAATACTGTTGCGGAATTAAAAAAATAGGATTTATGTCATTTTCGTCCAAACCAATTACAATAAAATGAAGGAACTGAGTACAAGGAGGGCATACCTGAATGGAAATCTTTAATGGCCACCGTTTATCTATTTATCGTACGAAACTCCCCCCCCCATCTCTCTCTCTCTCTCTCTCTACAAAATGACTCTAGCTAACCTCTGAGTGTCCTTTCGACAGGCTATATATACATTGTTTAACCTTTCATGAAAATTCTGGGGACTAATTTACAATTTTCAATGCGACTCAGAGCATAAAATACAATTTTTATCGAATGGATTTTGAAATTTTAGTTTATTGCTAAGTTCTTTCTTATCATTAAGTTTCAATGTATCTGTTACATGTCTTCCTCCACCAGTATCAAATGGCTCTTACTGATGGTGACCATATGCATAAAATGGGTTCTGCGGAACTGTCTCACGCGCGAAAGGCGACATGGTGACCTAGTTTTCTGGAGACAGGAGTCTTAGATTTAGGCACATGTAAATAGTATTATCGTACTAAAGTTTCAATACAGCCTTTGCTATAAAAAGCACAGGTGCTCGACGCGAGCTTGATGCTGAGAAAAATAACAATAATCTGAAGGAAAAAAAGATCATACAGAGTGACAAAAATACCTCAGATTACCCCCATGATCCGTTCTGAGATAGGACTCTGTCTATCATACTATATAAGAGAGAAGGTAAGCAACTTCCAAATACTTCGTTCCACCAATGACCCTCGATTTCCTTCTGATGGTTATAATATGTAGAGAGATATCGTTTTATGCATAAATGAGACGTATAAGATTTAGCCTTCATAGATTGATAGTTCCTGTGTAGAGATGGACGCTACAGCATGTTTGATTGTTGAGCTCAATTATTCACTCTACAGAACCGGGGAAATTAAAATTCAATCAGATCATTTTATTTTCTTTTAATGTGGATGTGATGATAGTTTTAATTTTTAATCAGTCCGTGGTCTCACAATACACTGCTTATACTCCTTTCAACATGGCTTTTCTTTAAAAAAACCCTGCTTTTAATAAATCAGCTTATATTAGTCTGACTATCAAATAGACACACACACACACACACAGATATATATATATATATATATATATATATATATATATATATATATATATATATATATATATATATAGTCCACACCAAATGTCTTTGTGGTTGCCATGGAATTCCTGGTGATATTTCCATTCCAAATAGTGTACACTTCAGGTGTTACAAGCATGTCACCTGTACCTTATTACACCGACGTCCATTTAAAAATTTTCATTAGCAAGTACCATTAGAAATTTAATGTTTGGGGAAGGTACAAGAATTACATTATATAAGATATTCGTATAACTATGTTGCATGTAAGAAATTATCAGAACGGCTTAACTTTTGTTTACAAAGGACTACAATTTAGGAACTGTTGTATGCACAAATCTGCTTATATTTCTTAACAATTGTCACAGGTACATTGAAATAGGTCATTCAACTTGAAAATTGTAGGGCAATAGGAATGTCATTGATAAGTAAACAATATCTGTAGAAAGTAAATACGTTGTCTAATTTTAGATTTTAGATGATATCTATAAATTTAACCGTGGTTAAATATAACAATTAAAATACGTACACAGCGGACCGCTCCGGTGGCCTAGTGGTTAGAGCGTCCGCCTCGGATGCAGGAGGTCGTGGGTTCGATTCTCGGCCGAATCATACCAAAGACTTATAAAAATGGTACTAACAACTGCCTCGCTTGGCGCTCAGCATTAAGATGTTAGTGTTAGAACTGATCGACCTGGTGTCAGGATAATGTGACTGGGTGGGACATCATGCTACATGTCTGCGGCATGATGCCCCAGTGCTAGACATCACTATAAACTGCCACACTGCAGACATCGTAGTGATATGACTGAAAATTTTTTCAAGCTACGTTAAAAATCCAAATCTCTCTCACACACACATTCACATACACGTACACAGTGTAAAATTAAACCGATTACGTTGATTTCCTGTTTTAGTGTGCGCAGCTGCTTAATCATTGTGTTTAGCTGCATTGGAAGTCCGAGTTTCCTCTGACCCTTGACACCCCATTTGGTTTTTTATGTTGGGGTGTAGGGTCAGTGTCCATTCCCTATCGAAAAGTTGGAATTAGCCGACACCATTTGGTGTCGGCATAGGGTACTCGCCTACTATTAGGCCTAGCAAACTTAAATGACCTTACATTGAGCCATACTTACATTAAATCGATAGGGAAATAATTTATCTTCTCAGAAATTACAAGTATAACACCGATTTTGTCTTTAATCCGTTGTCAGACGAGACGAAACTACAGCGTTGATGAAAATTGACCTCGTTCGCACTATTTTGCATTGCTAGTCACGTGACTAACCAAATCTTGCGGCCGATATGCATACAACGTCACAGGTCAAATACTCACGTGATAGCAACAAAGTCGCGTTGACATGTGGTTTCAGCGTGATCAATCTGCCTCTTTCCAGGATGATGCGACAGCGACATGTTTCGGGCTGGTTTCATCTCAATTAATATGTTGAAAACTGTGTTCTTTCATGTTATTGTAGACACTGCGTGACTTTCATTCAGTATTTTCGTGTGTTTGCTTCAACAACATTGGAAAATAATTGTACTTATAATGGAGTGTTCATGCTGCGGCACAGAGTTTCAGAAGAAAAAAAAAAAAGGATTTTAAAGAATAGCCATTCATTCTAAATTTAAAGGTGGACCTAGTGCGGCAGAATCACTAGGAAAAAAAAAAACATTCTGTGACATTCACGCCTGAAAAACATGCATTCATTTGTACTGAATGCAGCTTGACAATAAAATCCTTGCATGTAAACAAGACAAACCTTGATGAAGTAGAAGAGAAGTTCAGAAAAATTCGAAAATCAGGGTCATATATAGGAAATAAGATTCAAACCAAGCCAACACATCGCGGAAATGCCAAGAAAGCCAAGGTTATCTCAACACCAAGAAAAGTATACCAACCAAAGTTGATGTCAAGAAAATCTCTGACAGAAGAAAAGTTAAGTACATAGATAACTATAACATCTATTAACATAATGGATAAACATTTCTTATTATAATTCAGCATAACTTCGTTATTGTACATGTAACGATATTAAATGTCAAATAAAATATTGAAGCTGATAATTCCATGTCTGTAATGAGAAAAGATGAAACAAACCTTTAAACAGGCCATCCATCCAAATCTATGCATAATTGTGACTTTCTTATTTCTTAAACCAGATATCACTTACTGTGAATAACACTCCCATTGGGAAGGCAATACAACTTTTGGCATACTCAAGATACAGAAATGGTCTGCGACAACTCTTTAAAGACAGCAAATCTGCCATGAAACCTGCAGTTTCTGTCATTTGTGATGTAGTGAGGCAGGAGATCTGCAGGTTTACAAAAATGGTTTCCAAAAGTGGTTTCAATAGTGGACTGTCATCAATTTTGGATTTTGAATGGGACAAAATGATGTATGATGCCAATAAATGTTGCCCCAGTTTGCGTGAGCTTGTCAAAGCCAGCTTAACCAAGAAGCATTACCACAACTCTGCCACAAAAAGGATTGGAAGAAAAGTTGTCTCCTTAGTACCTGTTATAGGCTACCTCCTATGTATAATCAGCTTTATCAGAACCAGGCACAGTACTATCCTGCAATAGCTGGTTTCCATTATAATGTGGTAACGTGGTTGTAAGAGCAAGGTAACACAATCTTTCAATTATAATTTGCAAATGTTAAATTTTATGGTTTCAGGGTTATTTAAATAAAAACTACAAATAAAGACTAAAGATTTTTTTACCCAGTCTTTTCAAATAAATAGAAACTGCAGCATACATACTTTGCAAATTAATTACCATATTTTTACATATTTTATTTACCATAAATATTTGTGTAATGTTTACCGTAAATATTATGAGTATTTATGAATATATATTCTGGTGATTTTTAAAAACATTTATCAAGCACTTGGGCAATTAACAGCCAATGAGAAAACATAAAGTTGAGTCACTTGAAACATTAAGCATAATATATTGATATCTCTCTTGGCCTTTCTCATGATACCTATTGATGTACGTTTCAATTCATGAGCATGAAAAGTAAGAGATCATTCACAGGTTAGGTATAACAAATATCTGTATTCATGCAGAATGTCAAATCCTTTAAATATCATTACTTATCAAACGTAAATAATATACAGATGACTCTAACATTTGATAGTAAATGTATATTTGTAATATTTGAACATCAATAAAATAAACAAAATAGTCTTGATGATCAATGTATTAGTTCCATAAGAAACTGGGGGTGAAGCATCAGATGGGAAAATTTGTATATGTAGACTTTGGCTTTCATTTTCAAAAATAAACCTCTGTATGTAAAAGTTTAACATCGATTTCTAATATGTGCTTATCGTCAGGTAGAAGCTTATTATCATGGGTGAATTTGTCTGTTGTATTCAACAATAGCAGGTTGAGTACAAAATTTGACTTCTTTTGCTTAAAGGGTTTTCATCAATAGACAAGATTTCTGCTGTACTGCCATGTATATTTTTGCAGATGATCAAACTGTACTTTTGTTATAAACAGGTTTTTGGTAGTTTCAATAGACTTGGATGGTGCCAAAGTATTGGTCTCACAAGACAAAGAATAGATGGTCTGCGGCAAGATTTTGACAGTAAGGTTAAGCTGTGGAGAGATAAATTGTCAGGAAAGGAAAGAGGTATAAACCATTATATGTAATGTCCATGCTACATTGTAGTATATTATATTTTGTATCCATACCAACTTAGAAGATTAGTATCATACTGATTGTTTCCTTTATTTTCCTTTTCAGTTTTGATAATTTAAAAGAGTTATTGTGAAAAGAATTTGAATTTTTGTGTATCATTCATAAAAATTATGTGTCAGTTCTTACACATATATTTGTCTCTTTGTTGAAATGTTTATTTCATGATACTTATTTTTCTGGCCACCTAAGGATATAAAGTTCAACAACGCATCATCCAAATTCTGGCTATATACTGTCTCTAATTTAGCACAAAAGTGAGACACTTAAAAAAATAAGGCATAACAGTTTTCTTTGAGGTGTACACAACTATAAATTGTATTAAACAGCACAGGCATTATGACAGTAAAATTATACATATTCTTTCCTTTTTTAGAAAATGCAGATGAAACTTTGGATGAGTTGCCCGAGTTAGAGTCTGTTTGGGAAGATGATGAGGAGGAAGATTTGGAGGAGGAAGAAGAGCAGGAGGAGGAGGAAGATGAAGATGAGGCTGAGGAAGAAGGGGAATCTAGTTCAGTCCAAGAAAGTGATGAGTTGACTAGTGTAGAAGGTATATTCTGATGAATAATCAAATCATTTGATTCATATATATGCACATCTGAAATGTACTGTTTTTAAAATAATAATAATAATAATAATAATATTTCTCATCATAGCTGTCATCATCAAATTAATAGTAATTTTTTTTTCTGAAAAATGTCATAAATAAACCAACAAGTTTAAAAATCAAATAGCTTCAAATTTCTGTCACAGCATGCAAATACTATGACTAGGGGAAAGTTACCAATAATATACTGCAGTTATCTGAGATATAACAAGGTAGGTGAGATAGCAGATGGACCTGTGTCATTACGGTCAGGTTTGATGGGAAAAAATGATGCCAGATATGCCAATAATTAACTTGCAAAAATCATTGCAACAGATTTTAATTCACTTATGTCACTATAGCCTTTTAAAATACTACAAAATTTCAAATTGACACTCAAGAAGATATTTGATATATTGGAACTTCAAAATCTTTGACTTTCTGAAGACCACAGTTTGAAACATATGCATGTCAGTTACATTTTAAGATCACAATTAAACACAATGCTAACTTAATTTAGGCATTATATCTTCAAATATTACATTAGTTTGACTCTTTTTGCAGCATTCAGCAAGTTAAAATAGATCACAGTGACTAATTGTTATAACACTAATGACTTTTTTCATATTGATAATTACATTGTCAAACGTTAGTCATCCAAGTAAATTTTAATCTTTAGGCAAGGCATTTGTAGAGAATTTGATAAGAGTGCTCCTTGCATAATCATGCCATTCTATGTGGTCAGTAGGTCATTTTTTTCTTATTAAAAGTTGTTCCTTTGCTGTATAATTGTTATTGCCAGTCACAGAAACAATTGGTATAGATATAAGCTTAGTTGTCTAATAACTCTTTACTATGTTTTGTCATGAATGGTCACCATATCCACTATACACACAACTCTTTTCTGTCATTTTTATTCAGCTTAATGTTTAATGTTAGTGTCAAGCAACCATACAGTGGAAGGAATGATTATTATCATACAAAGCGCTCTCATTTAAAATTTCAGTTTCAACTGAAGTAACAGCTGAGTCAGTTATGTGGCCTACTCCCAACACTAACCAAAATTTATCCTTTGATATTACTTTTGATAACATCAACCAGAAGATTGGTGTCTGGCATCATGTGAGGGGAAAGAGAAATGCCATGCTGAACATGGTACAGGGATTTGCCACACTTGAAAGGATTGGTAGTTATGGGATGTCAGATGTATTCCCCTCACCTGAGGCCACAAGGAATTTAAACATTTCAGATATCTTACCATCTAGGGAAGATGAGACGGCCTTAAAAGAGGAGCTATCAGTTATAGTCTCAAGGATTCTGACAACATATGTTCCTGCCTATGCTGGACTTGACACTGAGTGTTCCATTCCTCATCAATATTCAACACAATCAGCATTCAGGAGTGAAATTCTTAGTAGTACATACTCTCTCTCACTCTCTTTATATATACATTTCCCTACATACTGTTTTCCCACATACTGTAGTTTTCATGCACTATGAACGTATCACAATTATAGTTACATATTGTCAAATTTGAGACACCTTACATTTTCTGTGCAATATTCTGCAAATTATAGGTAATAAATGATAAATGCTTTTCATTTAGGTATCATTTACCTACTGTTACATTTCATAAACAATAACAAATAAAAATTGTATGATAAGAATTTCAATATATATATATATATATATATATATATATATATATATATATATATATATATAAAATCCACATAAACATGGTAAAATTAATGAGCCCTGTATCATATATTTATGATTATTGTTAACCTCTGTATTATGAACACACATTTAAAAGGGACACATGTTATGACCAACTGAATATGCTTCACTAACATATTAACTATTTGTTAACTGTCAATATATGTCAGTGTAAATAAATTTAACGAATTTAAAAAATAATACATTTAGACAAGTTTGATTGTTCACTTTAAGTTAAACTCTAAGTTCAGACAAACAGATTGCTTGAATATGCACTTTAGTTCAATGTGGAATTAAGTTGTCAGTTAATTTATGACTAGGTATTGTATTGTGTGAGCCATTATTTACAGATCAAATTACAATAAACAAATATATCCAATGCAGCGTTGCTTCTTCATATAAGTTTCTATTTCTTATAGGTTCCCAGGGGTCAAGCTAGACTTAAATTTTAGGGAGAAGTGACTTCTCCTTTTGGTCAGAACAGGGAGAAGTGGGAGCTAAACAGGGAGAAGTGGGAGCTAAACAGGGAGAAGTGAGACCAAAGCAAGAAAAACGATAGATAGATAGATAGCTGCATTATCTTATTTTAATGATGTGCTTTATTTCTCAGTATGCTTTTAACAGTTTTAAGCAATGCCTTATTTTCAAGTTGAAAAATATGTGTTATACATTAGTATCAACATATTTTGTACGTGTATAAAAAATTTTATATTCATACCCATTCTATTCATACTTGTATATGTGTGTTTGAATTGAAGTAAATGCAGTGTATTTTGGCCATATGACTTAAAAAGCACATCAGAAGCTATACATTGTAATTAATTTTAACTGATAGCAGTAACAAGATTAGAGTCTTGTAACTGCAAGTTGGTAAAAATGCTTAATAAACTACCACTTAATTATTTTATTTTCTACACGTTTTGTGTAAAATTGCAGTCAAAAAGATTTCTAGCATTCTCTGAAATAACCCCTAATACATGTACCTAGGAATAAATGCATAAGTGACTTCAAACCATACTCTTCGTCCTGATTTCATTGTTCCCGATAAAACATTACTGTAGCTATTCATACACAACACACTGAAGCACTAAAGTCGATATATAACTAAACTGGACCCTTTTTTCCCCAAACCGAAAATCCAAGAATTCGTATTGCACAGTGCGAGTGCATCTATTTTTAGAAAGAGGGCTTTTCCTAATATAACTCCTCACTTGATTGCTTCGTTACAAAAATTCATTAATAGGACTGCATATTTATGGTTGTATTATTTGCCTACCTACTGGTAATAATGATATGCATTGGTTAAATAGTATTTGCTTCAGGACTATATATATTTTTCGTATTTTCACGAAAATTAATTACGGTAAGTAAGAAAACAACCTCGACCTTGCAGCATTGTTTCGAATTTCACAACAGAGATTGTCACATGCTTCTGACCTACATTAGTAAATATTTAGGCTAAATCTCCTATCACAGAATATTTAAACTTTGTTTTCATTATATTATATATTTTCCTGAACCTATTTGGCCAATTATTTACGAATACAGACAGTTTAATGAAGTGGTATATCATATACGCAGCGATGTCCGCCATTACAAGTTCATTTACGGTTTCAAACTGATTTTATACAGAAAATACGCAAATACAGCCGTTAAAATCTCCATTTATTAAAAAAAAAGAAATAAATTAGAAAACGCTCATCACCGATCATATTTTTTAAAAGCAAATTACTATTTGCATATTGATGTTTAAATTTCGAAACAGAATTTGGTATATTTTCATCATAGCACAGTGTGCCCAACTTCATGAAATCAAGCAGTGATATCTTGCTCCGGAAAGGATTAATGGTCAGTTAGCTATTAAAACTTGCATGTGAATGTGCAAGAATTTCTTTGTCGCCATAAGCTGATTGGTATCAACACCACGTAAATACATTTGGCCTTGGGTTACAACAGTGCCAGAACTTACTGGTTACAGCGAGGGGGCATCTCAAAATCATAATCTAGTCATTTTACGTCCGAAAAATCAGAAGGCGAAGTCGTTTTCGCTTTCCTAACAGAAGAAGGCGAAGTTTACATTTCTCAGGCGACTTTTTCGCCCACTTCGCCTGGTAGCGTGACCCCTGGTTCCATTGGGAATCCTAAACAAAGATGAATCTACTACAGCAGGTATGATTGAGATACTGGAGAGTTACAAGGAGTATGTCCCTGAGAATGAGGATGGGGATCCACTTCCACTTTTACTTTATTGTGATGGCTTGAGCTGTGAGATAGTCGAAGGGGCTCATTGGGCTCGAATAAACGGAGCTGGCAGGTGGGCGCGACTTGACCTGTTTGAGCCTGCCATACAGGAGTGGCACAGATGACTCATGTTTCTCCAGGTGTGAACAGGAAGAAAGTAAAAATTTCACAACATATCATTTATATTGATTGATAATTGCAGTAAAACCTGCTGTTGTAGAGAGGTAAATTTGAAAGTCACCTCACTGTTCAGAAAGGAAACCGTTTTGTGGTATATCCTGTCATATTTAAATAAAATAACCCCTTTATATATATGGCACCAGTCAATTAATAATAAATTTGTGGGATCCTTTCAGTGTCTTTTATATACAGGTTTTATGGTATGACATTTGGAATACATTGTATCATCTTTAACATAAGCTATTAAGGTGTACTACAGAAAGCATGCAGTATCGCATTATATATTGCACTTTGCTGTGCAACTAGCAACATAGCTTGTTTTGCAAGTTCAAAAGACTTTCATCGGTCTATAACTGTGTAACACTTGAAAAAGATTAACAATTTTGTTAGTATAAAGAGACTGAGTAATATTATGAAATGTCCCAAGGATACCAAGAAGGGTACCAGATTTTTTAAAAATAAAATCTGGATGTGTATCTTTTAAATCTGCCTATTGCTGACTTTTAAATTTATCCCTTCAGGCACAGTTTAGTCCCTACATTATATTCAGAACCAATTTTACTATTTCAAGAGTCAGCAGACTTTATAATCAAAGAAAAATGACTAAATTTATGACAAGATTTTTTTCTTCATCAGGACACATATGATGAACTCTTTCAAGTTTTGAAAGTCACAGAGGGAAGGGAACATTATACAATCTTAAGCAAGTGTATGACCATAAAGTGTTACAAAAAATATAATGGATTGTTTTGACAAAGCAGAGGCACTGTTAGAGTTTGTGACGGAGGGTTATATCATATTGTATGCAATGGAACTATCAGGTGTGACAGAAATTCATGATATACGTAAAGGCTTTCCTGACTCACCAGAAGAATGAAGAAAGTATAGAGATGAGCTATCAAAAAGAATTGTGGAAAAAGTATATGAGAAGGTGAACACCAAGGAAGTCATTCATGTTGCAGCAGAACCAGTGATTGATGATGGGGATTATTGTATATGCCGGTTAGATGCTGGTGGACCTATGGTTTATTGTAACAACCAATATTGTCAGAGGGGTTACTGGTTCCATCTGGAGTGTTTAGGCATGGAGGAAGATGATGTACCAGAAGGTGAATGGTTTTGTTTAGAGGAATGCAGGAGGGAGCTTGAGTTAAGTTTAAGCTGGAGAAAGAAGATGACAGCTGATAGACTTAAAGATGCCAAAATGAATATGTCAAGAGATTAATTTGGAGGGGTTTAAATGAGATAGCTCGGCATGATGCTGTAAAAGAAAATGATGGTCCCAGAATGATAAGGTACTGGAAATTTGACCTTTTTGAATTTTATGAAAAGAACCACACAAAGTACCTGATATCTGGCCTCAGGCTGATTGCAAACATTGCTGGAGCAACATCAAAAAGATGAAAACATCCCCTGATATGGGAAAGGACATTCAACTTGAAGGGAGGAAAAAGAAAAAACATTCCCAAGGACCTACATTGTGAACATCTAAACAGAGTATAAGGAGAGTAGTAGGGATGCTGGAGGCCAACTCACCACTGACACAATTAACAGGCACAGCCAGATGTTAGGAGTAGGAAAGGCTGTTAATCATATGTTTGATGAGAAAGTCATCTATAGGCCATTCAACACTCGAAAAACGGGAAAGGTTCATAGAAAAAAGACATACTTCGAATGGTTCAAACACTGAAGTCTCAGAACTTTGTCAAATATCAAAGTGGAAGAGCATTCAAAGGTTTTGAAGATCTGAAAGTGGTCAGTGAAGTAAGATTTCCTAAAAAATTAAAGGAGAGACTGTTGAGACATATTGACAATATGGCAAAGTTACGTGAAATAAACAATTAGCCACCATAGTTAGCCTTTATTCAGTAAAACTGAATGCTTGAAGCCATAAACTGTACGTCTTTCTCCTATATAAAGCATTTAAACAAATGAGCCTGAGGGTCTGTAATGAATAAATTCAATGTAAATAAGAATGAATCAGGTTATTCTTAGACTTATTTCTGTTTGGACATTCACACTTAGACATGCAGTTTATGCAGCAGATGCACATTTGACATTGGCATGTATCTACACAGTCTTTTGAATAAGATTTAAAGTTTTTAATTTTGTCTATTTCTGTATCAGTTTTGGAGCTTAGTGAAAAATATTTCAAACAATAAATCCTCTGGCATTCAGTTGTAGTTGCCAAACTTCTCAGGTGGGCTCGACTTGGACAAGAGCATGTTGTTCTTTTGGCCTGTTTCCTGCAGTTACCACAAGGGATGGCAATACTTCTGGGGAATGCATAACATAATGTAAGACAAAGTCAGCCATCTTGTTCACATAGTCCAACTTCCTGCCACAACTAGAGCAATGTTGGGGCAAACCCCATATTACTACTATGGACACATTTGGAATATCTATTCCCATACCTACTGCTATAGTAGCAATCAGAATTCTGATGGTACTGTCACTTCTATGGAAAATATTCATAATACGCTCCTTGGATGATGTATCTGTGTGTGCATGAACCATTTCAATCAAACGATTCCCTATTGCCTTTTCCCCATCATAAGCTTTATCATCCAGTGTGGAATGAAACCATATATATAGTCATTCACACATGCTTATACAGTTTACATATATTATGGCTTTTTTCATCATACGTCCATTCCAAATAATCTCAGTTTTTACCCATTCCAGTTCCTCTTCATATTTTTCAAAACTTTTGGTGGCACAAAGCTGAATATTTGGCCTGCAAAAGTATAAAATTTATGCAGTTTTATAGACAGACATGTACATTAATTGAATTTCTGAAAGATGACTTTCATAACATGTATTAAAATTACAAGCCCTCTGATTATTTCATACAGTTTCTTAAAATGTATAGGTGTAATATTTTGACCAATTAGATTCCTTGCCTAGCCAATTCGGGTCTTATCCAAAGGTAATAAATCAGTCTCACCAATTTTAACTTATGGAGAATTATTATATCAGGTTTAATGCATCTGTTCTAGTAATATTGTAAGAGCCTGATTTGACAAAAGAAATATTGCAAATAAAATAAAACAGATTGAAGATATATGTACAAATAGCTTTTATCCACTTATGTATCATGTTAATATATCTATGAAATGTACAACAGTTACTTTCTTTAGTGATGGTTGCCTCTTAGTATGTACTGAAATAATTATATTTGTTGCAATATTTACATATTACATACCTATTTGATAATACAGAAACAACATTTAATTTGTCATTTGTCAGCCCTAGGGTTCGTGCAATATCATTCTTTATTTCAGTTGTTGCAGTTGCAGTCAGTGTTAGCACTGGACATTCAGTAATACTTTGGAGTACTCGAACCTCTAGGTACTCTTCCCTGAAGTCCATCCCCCTGAAACAAATCACAACCAGAATATTCTAAAATAAGTTTATTTAAATTTATATTATTAGATATTATTGATGGATCCAATTTCATAATTTAAAATAAACATAAATCTTTATAAGGTCATCAAATACATTTTTCCAATCAGTATGTAAATGCCTATTTTTACTCCTTGATATTACATTTATTTCAAAGTTAAGCTTCTATCTTGCCAGAGTAAAATCTTATACACCTTTGTTATAAAACAGAGTTATTAAAAACTTCATACCATTCAGATATGCAGTGGGCTTCATCATATGCAACCACACACAACTTTTCTCTGTATGCATTGTCCAGTACACCTTTCCAGTGCCTTGTAACGATAGCTTCTGGGGAGGCTATTAACACTGTTGCACATCCACTTCTTTTATGGCTGCAAAGAATAAATTGTGGCATAAGTAAGTTTGTAGCATGAAAGAAAGGACATTAAAGTGAAAAAGTAGTGTTAAAGTATCATAGTCATGTGCTATTTATCATGGTGATCATTATGTTTCATATATTTGTCTGAATTGACTAAAACTTTTCAAACTGATAGTAAACTCTTTAATGCATAAATGACACTATACACACACACACACACACACACACACACACACACACATATGCTTACCATCTATGTCTTCTTTCTCAATTCCTTCATGGATTTCATATGCTTTAATGTTATGGTCTTTCAATATTTTCACCTGATCAGTTATCAGTGATTTCAAAAGTGATATGACCAAACTTGTGTGTTGGTTAGGACAGTGCATCTGCAATAAAACTGGTTTGCTAAACTTTGTTTTAAAATATATAATTTGTCTTACTCAAAAATTATCTTATTGTAATTAACATATATCACTGTGCTCAACTTAAATGTGGACATTCAAAACATTTCAACATTATGTATGTACATTACTTTCATATTACACAGTTTTATATTTTTAGCATTATACATGCATACCTGCTATTACATACTGACAATCTTTTCATATATTTTCATAGCACAAAATTATAGTGTATATGAAATCAACATAACTCATCAGCATTTATTCAGTGTAAATCACACTAATGTGAGTTAACTCTCTTTTCTCGCCTTACCTTGTCCAACATCATTGGTGGGAGAATGTAGCATACACTTTTCCCATATCCAGTAGGAAAGACGGCAAATGTGTCACTTCCATTGATAACTGATTTTATTATCTCATACAGATTTTCTTTAATATTAAAGTAATATCCCCTTTCTTGAAGTATCTCAATGGCAAGAGCTTCCATGTATCCGTCTTTATATGCCATGTTCCAATCACAGGCACTTGATTCCGTGGTAAACTAATGTGTACACTCACCAATTAACACAAGGTAACTAACTCTCGCCGGTCACAATCTGACCCCTCGAGGACTCCGATCTAATTTTCCGATATTATCTGTACATTCAGTTACACATAACGTACACCAATATAACGAAGACACTCCACACCTTACATCAATTACCAGTTATGTGACCTTACTGATTCTGAAGGGCCAATTTTGCGAAAAGTTTATCCGTTGCTTCGCGTCTTCCACACTCTTGTGAACGTTCCAATAATCAACTTCCGGTCTACTTCGGCGTGAATGCGATTTGATCGTGATTGCCTCAGTGATTGGTTCTTTCATTGAATGAATCTTTTCAAACATCGCTTTCAATCGCTAAATCTCGGCTTAACCCGGCAAATATGCAATCGGAATATCCAC
>JAECUM010042513.1:0-22794 GCA_016617855.1 Megalonaias nervosa
GTAATTTCATCCATATTCGCCTCTACCCCTGTGACATATTTAGCCCCTAAGGGATCTTCACATGTTAATTTGTGTCTGTGGGGGTGTAAGCATTAACCTAGTAGAACTTGAAGTGAAGTCCATAGTTCATGTGTATTTAAGTTTTCAATTCTCTTCACCGGGAACTGAGTTAACGTGGGTTTTTTGTTTATTAAGTCGAATGACCCTAGCAAGTTCTATTCATTTTTGATAGACGAAATTCGAGGAGAGTGGGGATATTTGTTGATTTCACGAACTGGAAATACTGACCTGTATTTAGGCTGAATAAATTATTTTTATTTAAAGGAAATAGCTCTACATACACCTGACTGCACAGTGGGAAAGCGAACGCAGTCCGCAACTAAGAATTGTTGACCCGAAGAGGCTAGTGGGAGAGAGAGAGAGAGAGAGAGAGAGAGAGAGAGAGAGAGAGAGAGAGAGAGAGAGAATATGGCACAAAATGTCGACCCATTACCAGCAGTGATTTGGGAAAGACTTGACGCACCAGGTGATGCTGTCATGCCAGGCACTCTGAGCTCGATCTGCCGCTCAATCATATGATGAAATTTGTTCTGTCAGTAACAGAACGGCTAAATGAAAATTCGCATAATTATGTAACTCTATTTCTGAAGGAAAGCGACATTCACCTCATTGTTGTTTGCGTAATTGTCTAATTGTTGTATTGTATGTACAGGTGCTCGTGTTATTCTTTTCTATATCTGTTCGGAATTCTGTTAGTCAATCCCTTAATTTCATATTTTGCTTCTTGTTTCATCGATCCAGGCAATAAAACCGTTGTATACCATCTCCTAGATAACGATAGCCAAACCAAACAGACAATCGCCACCCCACAGTATATGAGTTACTCCCTGATTTTCCCTTCATGGAACTGTGCGTTCAGTAGTAAGTCTAAATATATTCATTAACTCAGGTTGTATTCATATAGAATCTATAGTGATATTCTTAGTCCCATACCGTCCCAAACCACTAACACTAAATTGTCTTACATTCCAGATGTGGCCTGGTACTTTTAATTCCCTTACATCTTCACACTTCCTCAACCCAATGTATAAATTGCCATATATCCCTATTCTGCCCCATAATGTTAAATCCCCTATATACCATAATTTAAGTTAAATTCAATACGCCTTTTTAGCATGGATTTTCCAACTGACCTAAATACAATATCCGAATGTTAAGTTCCTTTATTACCCTAATGTGCTATTCTTAGTTAGACCCGATAGTGTCATTTTTTTTTCTCCAAGTCAATGGCTACTATTAATTTCCATATGATCTCCAAGTGCAATGGCAACTAGAGTCTGTCCCCTAGAACTACTGTCCATGTTCTGGCAATAGCACTGACTGTTTCCCAGTAGAATGTCGTACACCAAACTGAATGAATCAAACTTTATGAGATAAAAGTTTTACCTGGTCTCTTTTCCAGACGCATTCTTCTTATGCTAAGGGAATTCTAAAGGACTGACACCTCTGAAATCAAAACCTAATGGTTCGTTTCTTTTTCTTTGTTTTAACTCGTCATTCATTCTTGTTCTGTTGTTTTTGGCATAGGTCAAAACAATTCCAAACAAACAAAAAAGGTACTTGCCTAAATTATTGCTGAGGTATTGTTTTATGTCATTGACGAACCATGTGTCTTTATTCTTTCTACAGCTGACTGGTAAAAGACAATATTTTATTATGATTGAAAATAATCCCCTACAGAGAGAACGATTGGAAACTCGCCCTCAAGGCTTTAAAATGTATTGACTGACATTGTTCTTTGTCTATCAAAACTTTTAATGCCACTGTAATTTTGGGAGCACATAACATAAAAGATCAATTGTCGAATGTACGGTATTGTATGTGATTGAAGTTTATGGAGTGCATAACATAAAAGACATTCTGTCAAGTGTATGGTATTGTTAACACTGACATGTATGTAAATCTCCTTTAGTGAAATAATTATTTTCCTTTGTAATAAACTTGAAAATTTCAGGTATTTATAGTTTATAACACAAATCAGAATTTAAAAACTGACATAAAGCGACTTATATCTGAAAATGAAATCTTGGAAAAAAAGAAAACGATATCACACCAAAAATATTTCAATCAAATATGTCGCTCTTCCATATTCGGATCTATGAAAACTTTGACATGTTAGCCTTACTCTCAGCATGAATCGCTCTATAGGTGCAAGGTGATTCTACATACCGACCCCTTGAATTAATAATCTCTATCATGAAAAGCTTTACAGTTGTAAGATATGAATACCCATGTACGGTGCTCTAGTCCCATAATTCAATAGTTTCAAACTTTGGGAATTCGATCCTCGCGTATCTCAGCTCTGATCTGTTATACCAACCTACTGAAGTGTGTTTGTTGTCATAATATTCAACGTACCTGAATGTGGACAATAACATGATGTATTGTTATACCGAACATATAAAAGAGCTGGTTTAACCTACTGTATGATTGCCACAAGTAGGAATATCATAAGACAACCTACTGAATGATTGCCACAAGTAGGAATATCACAAGACAACCTACTGTATGATTGCCACAAGTAGGAATGTCACAAGACAACCTACAGCATGATTGCCACAAGTAGGAATATCACAAGACAACCTACAGTATGATTGCCACAAGTAGGAATATCACAAGACACCCTACTGTATGATTGCCACAAGTAGGAATATCACAAGACAACCTACAGTATGATTGATACAAGTAGGAATATCACAAGACAACCTACTGCATGATTGCCACAAGTAGGAATATCACAAGACAACCTACAGTATGATTGCCACAAGTAGGAATATCACAAGACAACCTACAGTATGATTGCCACAAGTAGGAATATCACAAGACAACCTACAGTATGATTGCCCCTACAAGGTTTAGTACAAGACAATCTACTGTATAACTGCACCTAATGGGGGTATCACAACACAACCTACTGCATGATTGTCCCTACTATTAATATCACAAGACAACCTACTGCATGATTGCCCCTAATAGGAATATTACAAGACAACCTATAGTATAATTGTCCCTACTAGGAATATCACAAGACAATATATAGTGTGATTGACTCTATTAGGAATAATATAAGACAACCTGCTTTATGATTGCACGTAATGGAAGTATGACAACACAACCTACTGTATGATTGTCCCTAATGGAAATATTACAGGACAACCTACTACATTAGTGCCCCTACTGGAAAAATCACAAGACAACCTACTGTATGATTGCCCCTAGTGGAGATATCACAAGACAACTCTTAAGTAAATTTTCGTAGCTTTAATCACTACCTACATCCACGGTGGCTCAGTAGTTTGCGTACCTGACTCCTGTGTGTTCAATTCCTGCACTCACTATGGTGTGTATATAAACTGGGAACTTGACTACAATGTTTTTGGTACGATATAAGCTTTCATGTGTTTATGTACAGTTAGCCACTAAAACTAAATCAAACTATGACATACAAAGGCTAAAATCACACTTATTTTATGTGTTCAACCAAGCTATGATGGACGTAGGCTAAAATTACCATCCTTTCATGTGTTCATCCAAGCTACGGCGGACGTAGGCTACAATCACTATCTTTTTACGTGTTCAGCAATTGCAAGACTAGACAAGGATTTGTATTGAATACAATTGGAAAAATTATATTTGAGCATGTATGTTATTCACACAAAATATATCTTAAATTTGTAATCTGATGATTAAATTTCAGTGAATAGTGGACTCCTAAAAACCAGACAAAAATTCAAAATTGAAACCATTTTTCTATTGCTCAAGGAGAATACTATTATGAGCATTAGTGTTTTTCTTTATAATCCTTTACTCTCTTCATATCACATGACAAAAGCATTTGACATTTTTTTCAGAGGTGGGAGGGGGAGATGTGGGGGATGGAATTGCTTATAAAAAGTCATAAAACCCACATTATTCATTTTCTAATCGAACATCAAACTTGATGCAAACCAGGGTAGTCCATCTTCCTCAGCCTCGCCGGACACATAAACCAAGAATATAAAGTTCGTAGGGCACATATGCAGATTTTTACATTATAATTATAGAACTAATTTTTAGATGAGCGCGGACCACACAAAAGATTCCCGCGGGCCACATTTGGCCCGCGGGACTGCAGTTGGACCATCCTGAGCAAACATATACCTTTGAAGTCACACGTCTACCAAAGGCCGGTCATGGTAACATAGATTTAAAGACACACCTATCCAACGAAGGCCAGTCATGCAAACACATACCTTGGAGGTCAAACTTGTCTAATAAAAGCCGGTCTTGTAAATACATACATTTGAAGACCCACTTGTCAATCATAGGCCAGTCATGCAAACACATATCGTTTAAATCAACTGTGTCTAACAAAAGCCGGTCTTGTAAACCCATACCCTTGAAGTTACACTTGTCTCTAAAAAGCCAGTCATACACACCCATATACCTTTCAAGTCGCACTTGTCTATCAAAGGCTAGTCAAATAAAGACATACCGTTGAAGTTGCACTTGTCTATCTAAGGCGAGTCATGCAAACACATAATGTTGACTTCACACTTGTCCATCAAAGGTTGGTCATCATACATATACCTTTGAGGTCAAACTTATCTATCAAAGTCTAGTCATGCAAACACACACCTATGAAGTTATACGTCTCAGTCACAGGCCAGTCATATAAAAAATGAGTTATACACTAATTCTTTTCTAACTTTGCAACTACCTCTTCAAAATGTGCGTCTAACAAATTATATACATATACTTGAATTATGCATACCCCAAGCAGGGTAAACCTCTTCCATAACGGGTGTCCTGCCAGTGTCTAGACCTAAACCGATACTGAATGTGAACCTCGACCAGATTGGGTGCCCTGGGTGGACACTGGCAATGAAATACGTTATTGTCGAGTCTGTCATGATATATTTGGTTTTTATACGCCTAATTTCATATGCTTCCGATGGTACGTGAATCTCATTAAAACCAATTTCTATAGGAATTAAACTTACCATCGATAATTAAATATTAAGTGTAGTCGAGTTCAGTGTAGTGTTACATATCATATCATGTGTTGGATAATAATATTTTAGTTCAGTTTATCTTAGTCTGAGTTCCCCTGACATCTCCTATCCCTTGCTGGTTTCTAATATTTTATTGCAACTTATCTTAGATCGAGTTCCTCTGAAATCTTCTATCCCGTGTAGGATACAAATATTTCAGTACCATTTATCTTAGTGTGAGTTCCCCTGATGTCTTCTATCCCCTGCTGGTTATTAATATTCTCTACAGTTGTGATTGGATGAGTAAACTTTCCAATTTCTGGATCTAACTGGTTGAGATCGGTCAGAGAAAACTCAGACTAAATTTATACATTAACGGCATGCCAACAAAGAGATTACTCTGTACATATACTTTCAAGCATGAGTACACAATCTTGTCATAGATCTGGGACACCATTTCTATCCATAATGAAAACTAGCTATTATTTATCTTCAGTTGATTCTAGTCGCCAGTAGTCGTACACGATGGTCACTATATACTGTACCACATTGCTACTAACGAAATGTGTCGTCCACGATAGTCACTAGAAAATGTGCCACATTGATACCAACGAAATGTGTCGTACACGATAGAAAATGTGCCACATTGATATCAATGAAACTTGTGTCGTACGTCAGAATTTCAACATAATTCGTGAATTTGAAAATAATGAAAATTATAAGTCAAAGCAAACATCTGCTGAAAATATACATAATGAATCGGATGGATGAAAGTTTTTATTTTTTATTTATTCGTGTGTTTCTTGTATCTATCGTAATTTTCTTAATAACCAATTTATGGCATCTAGATCTTCATATTTATTATTTTATATTGGGATAAAGTGATTTAAAACTAGTAGACACATACAAAACTACAATTTCATACTCTGTAACTCATTGTATCTCCAAAATATTAACCTTCCAAAATTAATGGCCCCCAAAAATTGTACACACCAGAATGCTTCTTAGAATCACTACCATCCTACGCTCAAATCTCTGCCAAACGATTGGAAGCTTATAGCTCTTTCAAGCTTAAACCCAACCACGCTATGTATATATGTCAATAGAGGATAATATATACCCTCGAAAGCAACATCATTCCAGTAACATTTAATACATCGATTTGATAAGAATTTCCGTAATTGTGAACACGACAATATGAATGCGTATTTTTGTAGTTAGACTGATATTCGCAAAATACATTGGCTAAATAGAACTTTCCGTAACTGTGAATACGGATATTATGACTAGGTTTGTATGTAGTTAGACTTATACTGGCAGGTAACTGCATCCCCACCCCCACCCCTTCTGAACAAAGGTGATATGAATGTGTATTTATGTAGTTTTATAATCAGATAAAGAAGACTGATACTTACAAGATTATAGAAATCCCTCAAAATGTAAGCTTCCTGAATTTTCTGGAAAGTCACTTTTGACAGCATGTATTTTTCTACCTTCCCAGGCAAAGCTCTGTCGCTATAAACAAAATTAAAACCCAGCATTCAATGCACAGAATTTCTTAAGCATGTAGCAACAAGCTATGCAATGAACAGGTTACACCGTACCTGGCTGATTGTACCGTTAGGAACTTTTAGTTCAAGGACATTACAAGGATCAAATGGATTGTATAGTGATATGACTTGTTCAAACAAAGAAAGAATGAACAAACATCAACTTATGACAACAAAACTTCGCTATTTGCATACACCTCTGTCTGTTTATTTGTTTGGATTTATTGACCCGAATATTTGCATCTATCTATCTATCTATCTATCTATCTATCTAGTTGTCCGTCTGGCAGATACTACTGCTATGAATTGAAATCCTCTTATTTTTGCTCTTTCTTTTCCTTCTCGTATTCGTAAAGCCACTATCACCACCACAATCACCACAACAGCAACTAATACTACTGCATACACTACCACTATTGCCGCTTTTGCTACCACTACAAAAAATCACCAATCAACTTCTCATTAAACTGTACTATCAGGACCAATATTACTGTTAACACTGTCTGTATGGTTCTTTACCTGTAAATTAACCGTATGTTATTTGTATGCAACCTCTACGCCACCTGTTTCCGTTAGCACCTCCTGGATATTCATAGAAACACCGCAGATTCAAATTTTCTTTTGCAATTTAGTTTTTCTGCGCTGATGACACCAACACAGCTGATAAAAATGTAGTTTCTTACTAGCTTATTTTCCTATTCACTTTTTCACAATGTCCCATTAAAAGAATTATGATCATTACTGTCATCTTCTGTGTATGTGTATGTGTGTCTATATTACGGTCACTGTTGTCATATACTGTGTATGTGTATGTGTATGTGTGTCTGTATTATGGTCATTACTGTTATTTTCTGTGTATGTGTGTCTATATTATTGTCATTATTGTCATCTTCTGTGTATGTGTACGTGTATGTGTGTCTATATTATGGTCACTATTGTCATCTTCTGTGTATGTGTACGTGTATGTGTGTCTATATTATGGTCATTATTGTCATTTTCTGTGTATGTGTACGTGTATGTGTGTCTATATTATGGTCATTATTGTCATCTTCTGTGTATGTGTATGTGTGTCTATATTATGGTCATTATTGTCATTTTCTGTGTATGTGTATGTGTGTCTATATTATGGTCATTATTGTCATCTTCTGTGTATGTGTACGTGTATGTGTGTCTATATTATGGTCATTATTGTCATTTTCTGTGTAGGTGTACGTGTATGTGTGTCTATATATGGTCATTATTGTCATCTTCTGTGTATGTGTACGTGTATGTGTGTCTATATTATGGTCATTATTGTCATCTTCTGTGTATGTGTACGTGTATGTGTGTCTATTTTATGGTCATTACTGTTATTTTCTGTGTATGTGTACGTGTATGTGTGTCTATATTATGGTCATTACTGTTATTTTCTGTGTATGTGTACGTGTATGTGTGTCTATATTATGGTCATTATTGTCATCTTCTGTGTATGTGCACGTGTATGTGTGTCTATATATGGTCATTATTGTCATCTTCTGTGTATGTGCACGTGTATGTGTGTCTATATATGGTCATTATTGTCATCTTCTGTGTATGTGTACGTGTATGTGTGTCTATATTATGGTCATTACTGTTATTTTCTGTGTATGTGTACGTGTATGTGTGTCTATATTATGGTCATTATTGTCATTTTCTGTGTATGTGCACGTGTATGTGTGTCTATATTATGGTCATTATTGTCATCTTCTGTGTATGTGTACGTGTATGTGTGTCTATATTATGGTCATTACTGTTATTTTCTGTGTATGTGTACGTGTATGTGTGTCTATATTATGGTCATTATTGTCATTTTCTGTGTATGTGTACGTGTATGTGTGTCTATATTATGGTCATTATTGTCATCTTCTGTGTATGTGTACGTGTATGTGTGTCTATATTATGGTCATTATTGTCATCTTCTGTGTATGTGTAGGTGTATGCGTATCTGTGTTTACGCGATTCTACGCAAAATGTGCCTTGTTTCTCTTTCCCTGTCCGTTTTGTAACTTGGTGGGTGTTGGATTGTAGATAACTGTACTAGTGATTCCATGGTAGCATACCACTTTCTGACGTATGTGTAAACTTATAATTATTTATTTTATTCCTAAATTTCCTCGTCAGTCTTGTTTGTAAGGATGGATGTGGATGGTGGTGCAAGGGCGAGTGTTGTTTACCATTATATTACTATAGATTTTTTCATCCGTATGTATAACTGAAAGTGTGTTGGTACACATATATATATATGAGTTGTATGAAAGTGAGTTTTGCCATTCTTGTCCCCCTCCCCCTTTGGGGGTAATTCCACCCATTTTCGCCTCTACCCCTGTGACACATTTAGCCCCTAAGGGATCGTTACACGTTAATTTTGTCTGCAGGGGTGCAAGCACCTCACACACGCACACACCTGACGTTATTGATTAGTGAATAGGAAATGTGGATTTTATACAGTAACAGTTGGTAAAATTGAATATGTGTTTTTGTACAAACTGTTTGCTAATAAAATGGATAATAGAATGTCCTGAACAACCTTGACAGTAGGTCCTAAAACTAGGCTAGTGTGGACCATAAGCTGCACGTTATGATGAAAACAATAACACAAACTATCCACGTATTATAGTAATAATACTAATTACACAATGTTTAGTCCCAAATATTATGATGATCCGTAAAATAAACAATTTGAACTATTTTCATGTTCTCTCCTCACATTTCTGTCTGTACATGATGCACATCTATTTATTGCTCCACAATTGATAATTCATTTTTCTATACTATATTAATTAATTAATACTGACTTAAAATGTGTAACCATTCTTGGTATCATATTAACGGGTTCAAGGCAAATTGTACGAAATGTGACTTTGATCTAATGTGTCCCATTAATGTAGACCATGACTATGAAATGGACTACACTGTACAATGATAAGATTATTTTTACCAGTGTTCAAATGTAAATATGCAAAACAACCTAGATAACTATTTATGAAAAAGACAGATAAATGTCACTAAATAACTAATTATATATATAATTTATATGTTGATTTCTTTCATAGGAATCCGGAATAACTTTGTACATAGATGAGAGTTAATTACTGGGTCGTCATGCGAGTGTGTCTGCTGCACACGAGTGCATATAACACCTATTAAGTAGCATCATTTTTTGGTGATGTGTGCTTAGTTGTGATGGAATATGGTCTGGTGTGTGCAAGGCGATGGGTGCCGTTTACCCGCGGACCTGGGTTCGAATCTCCGAAGAGTACGAATTAAAAATTCTCTAACCTGTATGATAGTATTATTTGTATGATATATTAATTTTGCCTACTTGTTATCAAGCATTCTCCTATAGAATCCAGGGATAGCACTTTCCGTTCTGTCTGTGTATATATAATTATATCTATCTATCTATATTAACTCTTTCCCTAAATGTGATCTATTAAGTAAAAATATTCACTGCTACCTTAAATGACAAATGTGTGCCCGCGTTCGAAGAACCTTTTCTGTACGTTGAATTAAAATGGCAACCAACGATGACCGCATCCAAAATTTTGACATTTTCAACGGTTTACTCGAGATGAGTCCATCACAGTTACATTTAGATATTCAACTGTTTAAAGATGAGAGAAAGATGGAGGAAATACACATCAATTCAGGTAATGTGGAAATTTTCATATCAACGCAGAAGCAGCACAATACGATGAAGGGTGACGCTATAGTTATGGAATGTGAAGAGAACGCAAGGAAAATACAAATCATACACCGAGATCTATTGACGAACTATTTTAGTGAACTTTAAGCTTCCATATGCAAATCTGACGACTAGATACAGGCCTCATCCAAACTGAAATGAAAAAGAAAATATCTACTGTAGCCACCATCAAAATTAAATTGGGAAACCATGAATAGGTCTACATCGAAGAATTTAAAATCGCATGAAAAAATACAAAATGAGAGAGAGAGAGAGAGAGAGAGAGAGAGAGAGAGAGCACGTCATACCAGTCTTTCATACATCAGGTGCATGAGCATGTTCTGTTTAATGTAAACGGTGCACTTTTATTCACTCTTAATAACATTGTTTTATACCGTACTTGGAATATCGTGAAACACAGAGACTTCAAAATGAGTTTCGGTCCCTATTTTTAAGGTATTACCCAAGAACGATGGTACTTAACAACACCCTGGGGGCATTGATGAAGGTTGCTGATGAAGATGAGTAACTTTAGGGAAGAATCGCAAATCAAGCCGTCAGGAAAACAAGTTACCATACTCTCAAAGGCCGAAGTGTCACCAAATAAAATTACGCAGATAGCAGGACACAAATACATTTCATCAATTGTTTCTCGTATCAATATTTGTTTGTTTTTCTTTGGCTCCATAACATTTGATTCTCATTAGCAAGCTAAGTTTTGTTCACTAATAATGCGCGCTTTCATAGTAGTAAAATAGTGTATATTAATGAGCGGTGCTCAGGTTTTCGTTCATAAATTAAGAACATGTAAAATCTGAAGAAAAAACATAATGTTATATTTTCAATTGTATTATTCCTTTAATATAACAGAACGATTAATATGATTGTTTTTAAGTATATAATAAAAAGGTTATTGATTGAGTATTGAAAATTTTTGGGCCCTTTTTCATGTGGCGTAGGATGCCCGAGCAAGCTCTGGCATCCTTTGCTTTATGTACTTGGGACCAATATTTTTCATTACTCAGTCAATAACCTATACATACCTGTCATATTCAACGCCTATAAGCATGTTGCTCTATATTTAGCTTAACATTCACGATTAGCGTCACTCGTGAATTCATTAGAACTGAACGAAGTATCATCTTGTAAAGTATGCAATTTCGCATATATCTTACTTGCTCAGTTTGTAATTTTGTTAAAAGTTGTCTTTATCTTAATCTAAATCACACTCTTGTTTTGCTGGATGTGACTTATCGCACACTAGCGGAGGCACTTAGCACAACTACAATTAGTTCTCATACTTATTAGCAATATATATATATATATATATATATATATATATATATATGCCATTTGTGTATACAATTCAAACTTTTTGTACGGTAAGTAGCCAGTGGCAAAGCCTTCTCGTTATCTTTCGATGGGTATTAAGCATGAAAAATCAACTTTTGGCGGATTAATACTTAGTGACATGGATGAGATGAAGAATTGAGATGAAAAGAAGTGAAGTCTAAGCAATCAATTAAGTCATACTGTAGTATGATTTAATGAATGTTTTGGAATTCATTTTACTATTATCATTACCGATCACAACTGTACTTCTAATAGATAAAGTTTTATAGACATCGGGTTACAGGTATGTAATATGACTATCATTCAAGAGGTGGGTTTGACTGAAAGAATACCAACAGGTCATTCCCCCCTTACATGGTTTCATGACATTTGCCACGTGCATTGTACACAAAAATATGTAATGCTCCTTGCATCTTGCTTATTCTTCATGCAATAGGATAATTACAATGGAATAGCTTAATACGATCCCAGTGCTGTGATCTACTGCACATTAAATATAATATCAAATTTGCCTATTTTAGCTCATTTAAATACATTTTTTGTAAAATAGATTTTCCCTAACGTTTAAATGACAGATTTTTAAGTTAATAATATATAACTTTACACTCATTAGGTACTACACGTGATATTCGACTACACCACACCCATCCACCGATCAATCATAATCATATTACCAATAGCTCTTAATATAAAGGATAACTAAATTGGAACTGGAAAATATGTTGGATTGTTGCTCACCTTGAAAATGATGATGATAGAATGTATTTGGAACTAATCCTGTTCAGTGATATAACCACCATAACTGTCTACAAGACTGCGTCTCAATACATTTAAAGGAAAGCTGTGCGATCACATTCTTTTGTCCTCATGGAGACAGTGCCTGAAATTATTAGTCTACTTGCCAGCACTTTACGGGTTGTTTCGGTTTAGCAGTAAATGAATTTTAGTGAAACAATGTCAGTTCAACTTTCAAGGATGAGTTATCAAACAAGATCCAATTTGATTTGAAGAATCATGTCTGTTGCTTTTTTCAGTTGACTTGTTTGGAATAAACTTCCCAGGAAATATGTTTTGATTGTCTGTCTTTAACTGTGCTCCTTTGATGGAGACTATGAGTTCAATCTGGGTATAATATTTATCTCTTTAACGGCTTTATCGATGTTACACAGTTTGGTACTATAGTCTACCGAGAGAGAGAGAGAGAGAGAGAGAGAGTGGAGGTGTGATTTATATCCCTAATCTTGGACATTTTGACTATGAGGCTGTTTATTTGGAGAGGAGTAGGTTGTTTGGTTATTACAACCTTGATCATTTAGGAGTATATATGTATTTAAGTATGTATGGATGGATGGATGTGTGTTTATGCATGTATGTTATGTATGTATGTATGTATGTATGTATGTATGTATGTATGTCGGTGACCTAAGTGGTTACAGCATCCACCTTGGATGTGGGAGATTGCAGGTTCAAACCCTGGCTGATTCATTCCAAAGACTTATAGAAAATGGTACTAGGCGATCAGCATTAAGAGGTTAGTGTTAGGACTGGTCGGTCTGGTGTCAGGATAATGTGACTGGTTGGGGCATCATGCTACATGTCTGTGGCTTGATGATCTAGTGCTAAACATCACTATAAACTGTCACACTGCAGACATTGTAGCGATATGACTGAAAAATTGTTAAGGCTATATTAAAAATCAAAATCAAACACACAAATCACTCATGTATATATGGATGGATGGATGGTGTGTGTGTGTGTGTGTGTGTGTAATTTTTGTCCATCCTTTGGGATGTTTCTCTTGCCTGTTCATTAAAATACTTTAGTACAGTAAACGCTGTATGTAATGAAAATAAGTGCACTCCTTTGGGATGTTTCTTTCCCCTTGATTAAAATACTTCACCTGAAGCTCACCATGTTGTAGCATGACATGTATTATAATAACTTTCAGGGTTTTTTTTCCTTTCTTTACTTAATTTTTTTATCTTTACTGAACATTGTTCTCATACACTAAATAACTTTTACCAAGTAATTTTATGGGGAGTTAGGTAAATAATAAATCTATGCAATAAGCATGCAAATAAAACCAAGTCAGGTTGAAAAATGTATTCACCAGAACAAATAAGAAAACATGGTTTTATTGAAAAATATTTTAAGACCACTACAATATTAATAACTATCATCTTGTAATTGAGAAATATTCATGATAAAGTGGAATTTAAAAACAAGCATGTGTAATATTTACTTATGTACTGTGCATATAGACTTTTCTTATCTATTTTTTTTCTACGGAATAAAAATACAACAAGAAAGTGTTCTTTTTGTAACAGTTTATATCATATAGTACATGTTCCATTCTAGTATCATTCTGTATCAATAGTCATCTGACACACTGCTGCAATTTATCAATAAGTTATTGATATCAATCCATGTCTATATCAATAAGACCAATCTAGAAATATTTTTTATAAAGGTGAATTCTCTGTCAAAGTACCTGAAAACTGACTTGTACTCAAAACTTGACTGCATGGACAGAGTAAAATCATAGTTTTAAATAAGAATGGAATACACTGGCAATTTCACTCACTGGTTGTGAACTATATTGTTTCCTACAAAAATTACATGGTATTTTGTAAACACTGTAAATAAAAGTTTATAATACCAGACTGAATTTTAATCACCTAGACTAATTTTCTTGCATTATACGATTATCTGATCGAACATTCTCATAGTGATCAAGTACAGTGCATCCTGCTTATTTACATAACAATTTCTTAAAAATAAAAATATTCATTAAAGTGGGCAATCAAATAAATCTTCCCCACTAAGGTAAAAGCATGTGGTCATAATCATTATGAGTGTCAACGTGTAATACAAAACTTTGGACTAAACTGAACACAAGTAGAGTTGGATCATTTATTATATTTTGAATATATTAAATTGTGGAATGTTCTAGTGAAATATAAAATACATAAACAGTAAATAAAATGACTATATAGCATACAGTGTATTAATTATTTACAAGTGTATGCAAGCCAACACTAAAACCAAACAGATTTATGAGATTTCACATGACTAATTACACAAACAAGAGCCCCTAGAAAGGACAGGCACTCTACTGAGCAAAAAGAATTTCAAGTAATTCAAGATAATACCATTTCTTCCTTAAACATGTCAGGTAATGAAACAATCTTTGATGTTCTTCAGCAATAACAAGATTTTCAAATTAGCTGCTATGGTGCATACTGGATGTTAACTTGGCATGATTAAATAGAATCTCTCAATCACTCTGACAACGCTTTGAATTTAGAATCCATCATCTAGCATTGATTAGCTTGGTACAAAACCGCCATATTGATTAACTTGGCACAAAACCAACTTATTTATTAGCTTGGTACAAAACCACCTTATTGATCAGCTTGGGAAAAAACCACCTTATTGATTAGCTTGGTACAAAACCACCTGATTGATTAGCTTGGTACAAAACCACCTTATTGATTAGATTGTTACAAACCACCTTATTGATTAGCTTGGTACAAACCACCTTATTGATTAGCATGGTACAAACCACCTTATTGATTAGCTTGGTACAAACCACCTTACTGATTAGCTTGGTACAAAACCACCCTATTGATTAGCTTGGTACAAAACCATCTTGTTGATTAGCTTGGTACAGCTAGGTAAAAAACCACCATTTTGATTACCTTGGTACAAAATCACCTTATTGATTAGCTTGGTATAAAACCACCTTATTGATTCCCTTGGTACAAAACCACCTTATTGATTAGCTTGGTACAAAACCACCTTATTTATGATAATAGATTATTACAAGACAAACTATGCTAATACATCACATTATATCACATATCACAGGAAGTAGAGTTATTTGCATCATGAACATAACTTTCTGTCATGCGCAAGTAACAAGTATGCATGATAAGCTGTCAAATTTTATCATTATATGGAAGAAAAGGATTGGTGAATTGAAACTGTACACAAATATCCAAGACATGCAAACAAGTGGTGTCACTGTACAATAACCTAAAATGAGCAATTAGCACAGTTTGTAAGATCATATATACACCATCACAAAATGTGGTCTGTGTTTTAGATAGGAAGAATTGGAGAGTTCCACAATTGCTAATAATTCACTCTTTCAGCCCCAATCCCTCTTGTAGGCGTGATGAGGTTGTACCCTACTTTCGAGCTCTGTAGCATCAAGGTCATTTAAGATGCACCCAAGTGAGCAGAAATACGATAAAGCATACTGATGTAGCTCTACAATGATGCCAAATGATCCAGACTTTCTACTTGCATTACAAAATGCATTTAGGGAAAATGTATCTTTCGAGACCCGATTTTTTTACACCAAAAATTTTCCCATTATCGGAATCAGATTTTGTGTCCACATTTTAGACTTTTTGGCCTGTGATCTAAGGCAGACTGGTCTGAACTGCACACAGACAGGTGAACCTTTGCAAAAAGCAGGATATATTTGGGATTGGGAGTAAGCAGTGGCCAGGAGTTGAAAATGATGGGTCCAATAAGCAAACAAAAAAAAGAAGAAGAAAGAAAGAGAAAGAACCCCAACTATTACCCTTGTGCACATGCACGTGCCAAATAGCCAATGAAAAAAATGAAGGTTTCTAGCACAACAAGGCATCAGTCTAAGAGAAAAACTCTTAGAAGCAGATGTATTTGTATGTATTCAGAATTAACCTCCAAAATGCGTTTCCTACCTCCATTTCAAGTGAAAAGGACAAAAGTCTCTGGGACCGAACGAGTTAAGGTAACACTGGTTATTGCATTATATCATTACTTAAAGGCAAGGCTTTGGATGTAAGGCCCATGACAGTATACCAAAGTCAACGGAGGACCAAGCAGCGTAATCAAGTATTTAATTGTGTAATGGGGCATCAATTTTTATAAATCCTAAAGAATTTTGTTAAACAATGAATAAATAAATTATCAAAATGGAGTAACAGGGTATGTTCCTTTTAATAACTTGAATTTATATTCTTGATTCCCTCCCCCAGGCCAAGATCTCAAGCAAGCTTGGCCATCATTGACTGTTGTACATGGTAATCATATGGATAACCTAATACGTCCATACCACATTTGCATCTGGCATAAAAAAATATCATATCCCTTTAATAAATGACTGTGTGAATTTACAACTTTCTTTTTAACACATCTTTTGATTCTGCTGTAAATATGTCCTAAACAATCAGATATAAATCAAATAAATAATATAACACATATGTAAAGACAACCAGAAATGCGTGTCTTCTGCTACAGGAAAAAGTGAAATATAATTCAGGGGTAACACACAGCCTGAGTGCCTGATTTTTCTCTTTGTGATTCTATGGGGAAAAAAAATTCACTTTTAACTCCAGTTACAGATTTAGAATAGGAATGTTGCAAATTACTGAAGGTTTAAATATCAAATAACAAGCATGGATACAAATGCTCATATTTTATTATCATTAAGAAAAAGATTGTTGCCTGGAAACTGTACCAAATATAATGAAATACATGGAACCCACCTTATTATCAATTTAAAAAATCAGAAAACACCCAAAACTTGTACCAAAATCAGTTTACACTGATCGCATGCACCATGCACCAGCAGCTGCATATGATTTTATTTTTATGATTGCCAATAAACAATGTAATACTAGTATTGCCTGATACAAAATTTACACATGACAACAAATCTAGCTTAACAACGAATGTTTATAAAGTAAAACAAGTATCAATCACAATCATTACAAAACAGAAAAACACTCTTGAAATTAAGCTCTGCTTAGAGAAACAACATAATCTATCATTATACATACACAAAGTCCTATTAAAAAATTATATTCCCTCTTTCTATTCTCAAAAATTACTCACCGTTATGGGCTGCAGTTAGAGGGGATAAACACTTCTTGGAACACTAGTTCTAATACATATCCAAAATATTTAAGAGACAACTTCAATTCTCTTTTGCTTCTCTCTGTCTCTGGATTCGTACTGCCTTAATCACATTCACTACAATGAACAATCATTCTGAACACATTGTCTTAACCACAGTCACCACAATGAACAATCATTCTGAACACACTGTCTTAACCACAGTCACCGCAATGAACAATCATTCTGAACACACTGTCTTAACCACATTCACTGCAATGAACAATCATTCTGAACACACTGTCTTAACCACATTCACTGCAATGAACAATCATTCTGAACACACTGTCTTAACCACAATCACCGCAATGAACAATCATTCTGAACACACTGTCTTAACCACATTCACTGCAATGAACAATCATTCTGAACACACTGTCTTAACCACATTCACCGCAATGAACAATCATTCTGAACACATTGTCTTAACCACATTCACTGCAATGAACAATCATTCTGAACACACTGTCTTAACCACATTCACTGCAATGAACAATCATTCTGAACACACTGTCTTAACCACAATCACTGCAATGAACAATCATTCTGAACACACTGCCTTAACCACAATCACCACAATGAACAATCATTCTGAACACACTGCCTTAACCACAATCACCACAATGAACAATCATTTTGAACACACTGCCTTAATCACAATCACTGCAATGAACAATCATTCTGAACACACTGCCTTAACCACAATCACCACAATGAACAATCATTCTGAACACAGTCTTAATCACATTCACTGCAATGAACAATCATTCTGAACACACTGCCTTAATCACAATCACTGCAATGAACAATCATTCTGAACACATTGCCAAGTTTATTCACATCAAAAGCTGTTGCTGCATCTGGGGTTGATACACAGACTGTTGACCACCAATAGTCATACTATAGGCCCCATAGTCACTAGGTAAACTCATGATAGGCATACAGTGGGATGTAGACTGGGGCAACATGTTCAGTGACATTGGTGGTACAATCTGACAAACACTTGGATTCTGTGGTATGTGGGAGGAAAAACCAGTTGTGCCCTGGTATGCTGAAAAATGTAAAAATGTAAATGTAAAGGACATCAGCAAAGAATGAATTATAATACTGGACACCATCCTTATTCTCCCATCTTTGATTCAGACATGTCTCTCTTTTGATGCATGTATTTTTCCTAATATTTTAATCTTTGCTTCTTAAGATTTCATTAGTAAAGAAGCATATAACCAACTACACCTCTCCCACAATAACTCGCGCACAACAGGATCCAGTGAGGGCACACGTTACCGAGGGACCTCCCAAAAAATCCATTAGACATCCATAAAACCGTGGGGATGAGGGGTTGGGTTGGGGACTGCATTGTTCAATGACTGAATCCTCATTATATAATAGCATCAAGAATGGAGTTGTTCATTATTCTCTATAAATCACATTTATTTTCAACACGTCCAACATCTAAAATATCGTTAACAATATTCCAACTGGTTGAAACAACCAAGACGGGCACGCAAGAACATTTTGTTGATTAGTCTGGTTCCCCGAGTGGTGTGTAATGGTGTCATGTGAGTCAAAGCAGTCACTAAAGCAGGGAACCAGATGAACTGTTGATTCACAGACAAACAAGATTATTTATTACAAAAAACATGCAACATTTATTTCGTGAGACAATTGTCTGTGTCAAAGTTCAATGTATGTATTGTTCAATCAGCAAAATATTGATGCTGTGATTTCATTGCCAGTAATATTGAAACTTCTTATCAACCCTGAAGATATCTCTAAGAATGAATTCAGGAATTCTCTGAAACTCGTTTTCCCCACAATGGTCCATATCTGAGAAACAAAGCTCTTTATATAACGAGGTATTCAGTTAACTTGGTTGCCTTGCTATCTTTGATCACAGTTATGATTGAGCAGGTTAATTTAAGGTAGTTTAATTAGATTAGATACACAATAACATTTATAACATTGTTCGGCTGATCAGCTGAAATGAGTTCATCCGACATAAGACCTAGGTCACTGGTTATTAAGCATGTCGGATTTTTTATGACTTTTAACTTTTCTTCATTCCACCTCCTTTATTTGATTCCAAAGATGTAATTCAAGTGATAATACAAAGGAGGCCAGCTTTTAATTCATTGCAACAATACAACAAATCCTTCTGCTAATCAGATATCAAAACATGGTCAGTACTTCATTAGGTTCTCAGAGAAATGCTCGTGGACACAGCTGTTATAGTAGATTAACACATTTTCCATTTAATTATTTAGAGGCCACTTTGCCTTTATGATGATTACACATAAAAGGAACTAAAAGACAGAACTAAAACACAAATTTCACCTTATAAAAAGTTATATAATTGGTATTTATTTATTAAAGTACTGCCTCCACTAGGTGTAAGTGACATTTTCAATGATAGAAATTTCCTTGAATATTGTTAATTACTGTGTACTAAGAATGAAGTTTGGAAAGAAAATGTAACACATTAAATGACTTCTTAGTAAAAGTTGATAGTTCATAATGTTGATTAAAACTTTCAGGTCTTATCTACTGATTTTGACAATAAAATGAGTGATATATCAAAGCTTCCATTACCTAATCTGATCATGATTTTCTTCAAATACAACAAATAAGTATCAGAATTTTTTTTGGTATTTTCTGGTTTAAAAAAAATGGGATCCATGCCTGACCCCAAGTTATAAGCAGGTTCGTAAGTTATCAGGGCACCAGTTATCGGGGAAGTGATGTACTTACTTAAATGTTATTGCTTTCATTATACAGTATGACATTAAAACTTTTAAAGAGCAAAACAAATCACATGAAAAAGAATAACAGTTAGAACAAGTGCACTCATTCCAAGAACTAAATTCTTCATTCCATTCATTTAATCGATCCATACATCTGCACAGCACAGGCTTTCGCACTTACATTCCTACTGAAAGACAGATAAATAATAAACTTACTTAGTTGTGACATTTTGATTTGACCCTCTGTACATGTGTTGCACTTCTGGCTGCTGAGGACCTTGCTGAATTGAAGGAGGGGGCATCATTGCACCTTGACCCTGATTCACTGGAGGCATCTGACCTTTACCTTGGCCTGGCATCATGTACTGTTGCTGGCCATTGTACACTGGCTGCTAAATAATAATAACAATGATGATTATATTAATGAAATAATAATGGACAATGACAATAATAATAAAGAATGAATGTATAAACAAACAGTTAAAAAAACAGTAGGTAGTTATTATGCATTGAAAGTTATAACATTGTCATACCCATGATATTGTATGCACAAATATAATGATACACTATGACCCGGGGTACTAAGAGTCCAAAGGTCGAATACTGGTTGTATAAATGAATACATCATGCCCATGAAAATGGGTTTCGCAAATATTATGTTGAGCCACTACTGACATCTGCATTCTGCAAAGTTTCATCTTCCAGATTTTAATTAATCTATTTCAGTATGCATAATTTCACTAACATATTTTAATAAGTATGAAAAATCCAGAATGGTTAACATCGCTGCAATTAACATGACTTGTGTCATTTCCTTTGTGATAATTTGTTATAACCGTTACTTTTGAGTAATGGGCATAAACTATACATATGTGACAACAATTACTTTTGAGTAAGGGGCATAATCTATACAGTATGTGATTCGTCATCTGGTCTTGACATAAATCTTGCTGAAGTTTCTTTAAAAATCTGTCCAAGGTTTGCAAAGTTATGGGTTGCACAAGTAAATGGACATGTACCCTCAACCAATCAGCACCTTAGCATAGTACAATATCCTTAACAAACAGTACAACATCCTGCGCAAATAGTACAAAGACCTCATCAAATAATACAATATCCTCATCAAATTAGTACCACAGCATCATCAAAAAATACAACAGCCTTATGAAACAGTACAATGGCCTAATCAAACAGTACAATGGCCGTATGAAACAATAAAATGGCCTCATCAAACAATACAATAGCCTCATGAAATACTACAACAGCCTCATCAAGCAATACAATAGCTCAAGAGATAATACAATGGCCTCAAACAGTAAAATGACCTCATCAAGCAATACAATAGCCTCATGAAAAAATGCAATAGCCTCATCAAATAATACAATGGCTTCATCAAACAGCACAATGGTCTCATCAAACAGTACAGTGGCCTCATCAAGCAGTATAATGGCCTAATCAAACAGTATAATGGCCTCATCAAACAGTATAATGGCCTTATCAAATAGTACAATCGCCTCATGAAACAGTACAATGCCATCATCAAACATGAAACAGTACAATGGCCACACCAAACATGGAACAGTACAATGGCCTCATCAAACATGAAACAGTAAAATGGCCTAATGAAACAGTACAATGGCCTCATCAAACAATACAATGGCCTCATCAAACAGTACAATGGCCTCATCAAACAGTACAATAGTCTCATCAAACAGTGCAATGGCCTCATCAAGCACTACAATGGCCTCATCAAACACTACAATGGCCTCATCAAACAGTACAATGGCCTCATCAAACAGTTCAATGGCCTCATCAAACAGTACAATGACTTCATCAAACAGTATAATGGCCTCATCAAACAGTATAATTGCCTCATCAAACAGTACGATGGCCTCATCAAACAGTACAATTCCCTCATCAAACAGTGCAATGGCCTAATCAAACAGTACAATGGCTTAATCACACAGTAGAATGCCTCATCAAACAGTACAATGGCTTCATCAAACAGTACAATGGCCTCATGAAACAATACAATGGCCTAATTAAACAGTACAATGGCCTAATCAAACAATTCAATGGCCTCATCAAAGAGTACAATGGCTTAATCAAACAGTACAATGCCCTCATCAAACAATACAATGGCCTCATCAAACTGTACAATGGCCTCATCAAACAGTGTAATGGCCTAATTAAACAGTACAATGACCTCATCAAACAGTAAAATGACCTCATCAAACAGTACAATGGCCTCATAAAACAGTACAATGGCTTAATCAAACAGTACAATTGCCTCATCAAACAGTACAATGGCCACATTATAAAGGCCTCATCAAACAGTACAATGGCCTAACCAAACAGTAGAATGGCCTCATCAAACAGTGCAATGGCCTCATCAAACAGTGCAATGGCCTTATCAAAGAGTACAATGGCCTCATCAAAGAGTAAAATGGCCTAATCAA
>JAECUM010042514.1:0-37506 GCA_016617855.1 Megalonaias nervosa
CTTAGAGACTCAGGACTACTAACTTGCACCGGAAGTTCTGTCCCCGAAAAGCTTCCTTGTCGAAGCTTTTCCTTGTCTTACAATTCTGGTCCTAAGATTCCCGCCAAATTACGAGTGGCTTTTCTCGGAGTATCCTTTCGCTTAAACCCGCTAGATCTATTTCTCATAATCTGCCCAGGTATACTGATAAATTTACTGCACGTTTAAGCTAAAATTTCGATCTAAGATTTACTCCCACCCCCTATCTTAATTCCGATTGGATGTTGCTGTGGACGGTCCCAATCAAACTTACTGACAATGTCTTCTCGCTTGTCTGTCTACGTGGCGGGTGAGAACAAGCCCCGTCCACCCTGCGGGCTTCCCTTTGATCCCTGGACCCATGTTTTAATGTCTGGGTGTGAGGACGACAAGCCCTTTGACTGGCGGCTATTCTATGATCTGGGTGGCTGGCGACTTGCATACACAATTAACACTACTTTCGGCTATGTTTACACATCAAACGCGGTCATAATATATCAAACTTTTATACATTTCCTGATACCTGGACTGCGAAACGTGACACTGTGCATGGCGACATTGATATCGTATCATTTGGTGAATTGTTTCTTTTATGTATGGCCCGAGATAGTCTAATTTCATCTTCTGAGTTCGTGCCATGGTGTATAAGGCAATTCATCATTAAGGTATACGTGTTTGTTTGCTGTAGTTATTTATAATTATTATATTTCTATGTCCATATCATTGTTGAATTGTTATTTATAGCGAGAAGGCCCCTAGTGGCCAAGTGGTCTAAAGCGCTCACCGTTACGGATCACTGCCATCTCACCGCTGTCTGCGTGGGTTCAAGTCTCAGGCTCGGATAACGTTGGTACGTGAGAAAGCTTGTCAGTAGCTTCTCGTGGGTCAGTGGTTCTTCCCGAGGTTTTCCAGGGTTCTTCCTCCACCAGTTATACTGGCCGCCATGTATAGCCTATCTTGTGCTGAAAAATTGCGTTAAACCCTACAACAAGAAAAATTTATGGCAAGAGTTTGGAGATTCATACTTGTTATCACTTTTGTTATCCGGATAAATTCGGTGTTTTTACTTAATCTATATCCATTAGGTTTCTACCCTGTTACAAACGGGTTAAAAAATGTACGGATAAGCAGTGTATTCTGTGTGGAAATAGAATCCGAAACGATGATGAAATTTATTTCTCAGAGGTTTTGGTGTAGTTGAAAAAAAGAGTATGGCTGTAATTTCTGCAACAAAAATCAAAGCATCATCCGGTAACCGGTTAAAGATGGTGCTAAGGCAGTTCCAATAATTTTTCCCTGGTTCGAAACGCCTGTATACATGTGATGTGTGGCAACGATAGGTTGCTCTGATTTCAATGAATTTACTCTGAAAAGAAGGATTTTGTTTTTTTAAGATCACATTCTGAAGTGGCAAATAATTATTGGGATGGGGGATATCCAAGGTGGAAGTTTTGGAACGTATAACTTTTCAACATTTTCAACATTGATTTTTGCTGTTTCTAAATGAGGACTAATTAATACTGATATATGTAACATCTAAGGTATCAAAAGATAAAAGCTGAAAACATAACAGTTTTAAGGAAGAGAGCCATAACACCTCTCTGAGACAGAAACAGTTAGCACCTTACCAACAACGCGAGGCTCTGCCATTAAGACAAAAGTTGTGACCGTAATCACTTGACTCGGATATATAAAGGTCTTTCTTATAAAAACTGTAATCTGAATTTCAGATACCCCAGATACATAATAATGTTCATTAATAACTTGTCAGGTTATGACAGTAATCTATTCATCAAAATTCTTGCAAGGGACTTATTCGGATGATGGGGTAAAATAACATTGACGAAAAGTGAATTTCATTAAGCATAGACTTCGTGATTGATAGGTTCATGAATGATGGTAATACAGGAGATGCGGCCATCAAAGCTGCTGAAAATTAAAAGGACAATAATATTTGTAAATAGTTTTCACTTGATGAATCATTATTATGCTGGATAAGAATTTAAATGATGACCACCTCGTTGCAATAATAGACTATAGAGCAAGCAAATATTTCAGGAAGGATATAAAAATTCGGTAAACAAATCGAAGCAAATGATATCAGAATTAGGTTCAGTATGTAAGTCCGGTAAAGTTACAGATATAAGCCTGAGTTTTATATTTGAATGGCACATTTTTGAAAATCGTGTATTGTGTCTAACATTTATTCAGCACAATGTGATGAAGCAAAGATAAAGCCAAAAGTTCATACCAATTTTTGAGGTGTTGTTTTTGACTTAAAAAGTTCTAACAGATTCTCCTTTTCTTGGTATTCATAATGGGTTCAAAACCTATATACCTTAACCAGCATATAAAGACTGATTATTTTCTGCAATATTATTGCAGTATTTGAATCGGTACAATGCAAAAATAGTAAAGCAAAATAAATTCCTACATTAGTTTCGCTTTTCACATGAACTACTGCTGTGTTGTCTTGGGAGGGGGATATGATTTCCTCTTTCAATGTCGGATTCCTGTCAAAAACAACAATCTTATTTACACCCGTTTCTGGGTTCAAATCAATTTCGATTATCACTATGTTTTCATTTGTTACAGTTAAATCCTAATAACTTTCTTCTCGTAAATGCAAGAGTCTTTTCGTCCACATGAGTCTTGAATGCATGCGTATCAGTTGTAAAGGTTTGTTCAGAATCATTTAGGTCCTTTCTCATTCGTTCCATCCTTTGGTGTCAATAGTAACTTGTAGCACACCGAAAGGGGGCCCTAGGTAGAAGAGTGGTCTACGGCGCTCTCCTTTACAAATCACTTACACCTCACCGTCTGTCCACGTTGCTTGGAGTCTCAACTCGACCAACGTGAGTGCGTCAGAAAGTTTGCCATTAGAATCCCGAAGGTCAATGGTTCTTCCGGGGTCTTCCGCCACCAAATATACTAGCCTCCATGTTTAACCTTTCATGTGCTGAAACTGGTATTAAATCCCCAAAACCAACCACACCGACATCATTGAAAACTTCACTTTTCGATCTTTTGTATCAGTCATTCAAACTCACCGTGTTGTAAAACTCTGTCAATATAACACATTTTATCATTTTGATCTAAAGACTCAAATCTGTAATAGTTGAATCATATGCAATAAGTTGTTTCCGTAGATCTATTTATTAATTAATTCACATTCCTTTTTTTTTTTTGGCATAATCTATTATGTTGATTATCTCCGTTAAATAAGTTTTCTTTTGAGCTTTTGACAATGTACTGTTGCTTGCTGTTATCTTGCTGTTGATATCAGTGATTAACTTTTGTGTCACAGTCATTTATTACCTTGTCTTTATTCAGATCTATCTGTAACCGTTCCAACTAAGATTGTAACTTGCTATCTATTTCCAAAAATATTTTTATTCTCCCCATGTCCATCTCAGAAACATCGATTTTGATATTTATTCTCTGATCTTTTGGTTATATATCTTCGATAACGTTAAGCGAACCATCTGCCTTTTCTTTTTCTATTCTCAGCAACCTCTTTTGTAGCTTTGGTATTTTGTTGTAACTAATACAAACGTTCATTTATTAAGTAACAATTTTGCTAGGGAACAGTCAACTTGCTATCAGGTGGTCGGTTGTAAACTTGTAAAAGAACTGGAGTGATAAGCAGGTAAACTTCTATAATATCGATATGATGAAGGACCAATTTTAAATTTCAATATCTTTCTCCAAAGCAAATTTATATGCAACAGCAAGACCAGAGCTTACATTGCAGGGCAAATTTTGTTCATAATATCTTTTGCTTCGCTAGGCACACTTAGCAAATCATTTTATTAATTTAAGAAAAAACGATTAGCAAATGTATATTCAATTTGTATTTGTGACTAGAGTGAAAACATTTGTCAGGCAACAGCCCATATGCTATTAGTTCGCCGATTGTGAACTGGCTAAATAAAATTGGAATGATTAGCTTGGCAATTTCTGTATTTTTGTAACATGTCAGTACGTTCTGATTAACTGTTGGGTAGTCATTTAGTAAAAATGACGATATTTTATACTACTATGTTTATTTAATGTTTACTTTGGTCAATTGTCCTGCCACCGGGAGTTTATATAGCTATCTATCTATCTATGTCTATGTCTATATATATATATATATATATATATATATATATATATATATATATATCTATATATATATATATATATATATATATATATATATATATATACTGAATTAATAAGTGAGTCCTGTTGCTTCAGAATAATCTTATAAATTTTAATTTCTCAAATCATCTTTTAAAAAGTCTGTTTGGAATGTTTACCTTTAAATATTTAAATGCCTTGCATGATTGTTTTGTTTCATTTATTAATGGGTGCCATTTGTGATAATTCAGGGCTGGTTAATATAATCTTGTAATCATTTTAATCACTAATTTCTTCAGTATCTTGCTTGCTTTTTTATCTTTAAAATGGTGGTTTATAATTTTTAAAAGTGCTGATTGTCAAGGGATTAAGAAATATTTATCAGGTACTCAAGTATTGTTTGAAAACAAAATGTTGGCTTATGTGTTTTGAAAACTTATGAATATTTGTTGTCTAGGGTTTTAATTCTGTATTTTATTGCATTTATTTTTTTTTTAAAGTGATGGTACGCGTACACGTATCGCAATCTTTTTTTCCTTTATTTTGAATAAATGGTAAGTCGGGTTAAACTCGATATTACAGACTGTTCTGGTGGTCTACGTTGTACGCTATTTTCTTACTCGTGTAATGTAAATGTGCAATCCATGTCATTAAGGAAAATTCATGCTGTCTCCAAACTTGCATTATTTTGTTTTCCATTTTTGACAAGGACAAAAACCAAGAAAACAAATTGTTGAGAAAATAATGCCTCTCCCAATATTAAAAAACAAATTTCTGACGTTTTCAAAATAACGATGACATGTGGTAAAAATATATGATGAAACATCCCCAAAGGAAAATTTTCTTATAAAGCCCTAATGCTAACTTTGAACTATATCACCATGTGAACCTTTTCAACTGATATCAATCTTTGACCTCATGCGCTGGGGTTGATATGGGATTATTGAGTTGTTATGAGTAACATCATTTCCACAGTTATTTTTACCTGTTCTATAAGCACTTAACAAAGGCCATATGCTTCTATCAATCTTCAGGAAGTGTGTGTGTGTGTGTGTGTGTGTGTGTGTGTGATTTGGATTTTTATCGTAGCTTTAACAATTTTTCAGCCACATTGTAACGATGTCTGCAATGTGACAGTTTATAGTGATGTCTAGCACTGGGGCGTCATGCCGCAGACATGTAGCATAATGTCCCACCCTGTCACATTATCCTGACACCAGGCCGACCAGTCCTAATACTAACCTCTTAATGCTGAGTGCCAAGTTAGGCAGCTGTTAGTACCATTTTTATAAGTGTTTGGTATGACTCGGCCAGGGTTCGAACCCGTGACCTCCCGCATTCGAGGCGGAAGCTCGAACCACTAGGCCACCGAAGAGGTTCTATCTTCAGGAAAAAAAAAAAAAAAAAGTAAGTAATGGTTCTTATAAATAAATACTGATTGTAGTGTTATATTTCTAGTAAAAATATTGAATCTTCCTTTCATTTGCCCCGAGAATGTTCTGGAATAGTAAACGCTTATTCTGCAAAAGTAATTTTCAGTAAAATATCAGTTTAAACATGCATCGGAGTAATTGCATAAACTGTAGCACAGTATGCATAATAAGAAATTTATTTCGTTCGCAAGGAAATTTATCCCATATAGGAATTAGCACAAAGAAGCTGGAGTTGTTTCCAATATCAGCTTACTTTTACTCTTTCATAGTACATCCTTGGAATATAATGTATCTCATAATTAAAATAATACAATGAAATATGTAGACAAAACTGTTAAAAATTGTAAAGAAATATATCTTTCAATGGTGTTAAGTCAATAATTGATGTCTGAGATCATGTAACTAAAGACCTAGTCATACACTTTTCAATTCTGTTTCTTTCCGGTACATGCTTGACCGTAGCTAGATATGTTGCATGAATTATCTGTTTGTTTTGTATGTCTTTATCTTTCCCCAAGGATGGATTACAAAAAGATGTTATTTTCTAAGGTCAGATTGCAATGCTATGGTGTATATTTATGTCGTAGCTATCAAGACGTTTTTAAATTGTTATTTGAAGCACTCGGTGAGTTCAAGAATTGTTCTCGTATTAGATAGTGGTGTAAGATGTATATACACGGAGTTCTTCGTACAAGTAAGTGCACGTTGTGTTATCGTGAGATTTGATATATATATTATATCTATATCACTGCTGTTAACGACCTGCTGACTGAAGAAGCACGTGGTACGGACGATTTTATGTTCCAAACGGCCTATGATGAATTCATTTATGAGATTGGCGGGTGAAAAGAAAGAGTGAAGAAGTATGGTAGTAAAATTTATGGATCATCACAGCTAATCACAGTTACCACCACCTTCACATCCACAATCAGCACCATCAGAAACAACGGTGGCAGATGCAGCGACGACAAAAATATTACAGCAACAATCTCTACCACCTCAATATTAATATATAATATGTATATCTTCAATCTTGCGTCCGTGATTTTTTAGATGCTCCATTCACGAGGCTGATACAGGTAATTATTTGTTTTAATAAATCAAAACATTAATATGATTTATGAGACATTTCTCCAATTACTGTATTACATTAATCCCATAATAGGTCATCCATTGTTTCAACGTACCCATTATATCACAATCAAAATTGTCATGTATTGCCTGATGAAAATTGTTAAAAATGTTCAAGTTCACAATTCAGTCTTCCTTCTGATCAAAAGCAGCAAAGAGCAAGGATAGTTAAAGAAATGTTGTAAGTACTGTTACCATTAAATATGTTCACATAAACACGTTGAAAAGTAGCTTAAACGATCCCTTCAATTTTTACGGGCGTGGGGGAGGGGTCACAACTGTTTATTTGAAATAGCCTTTAAACGGAATATTTTTGGAATGACGGTTTGCACTTGATTTGATAGAGACTGAATACGTACACTTGTTCGATTAAATCATTATTATCCATCCAACTTATCTGTTCGGCAAGTCTTACCACGGCAAGAGTTATTCAAGGACGAAATTGTATTAGTGACAGATTTGCTGGATGAATTAGATAGACCCTGAGAGATATTGATTGATGTACGAATACTCTTCATACGATTTCTGACTGGGAATTTAGATAAGAAAGCAACTAATCTAATCAAATGTTCACAAGGTCAGGTGTGTCGAGAAGGAGTCACCCAATAACACAGGTATGTAAATAATAATATCATAGATCTTTTGAACTAGTATTTGTTTTACACAACGTAAAAGTGTTTTCTGAGTGTGTCAGGCATACCTTGCCGGGGTTTGTTAAACTTGTTGACATATTTTTGATGTTTTAAGACACTCAACATTTTTGAATAGTCATATGTTGATTTAAATGTATGTCAACGTGGTCATGCAAAAATTCATCTTAAATGAAATATTGTTGTTCTTACATTTCATACTAATATAGTTTAACCAAAAGTGTATTCAATCCTGATTATTGAATCTTCTGCACGTTTACTGTCATCAAAAAACTTCCAGACGAGAATTATTTATCGCTATAAGCTTTACATGGTGGCCAGGTACTAAATTGGGTTCAGAAAAGGGAACGTCGGATCTAATAGTAACAATATTGGGTGCTACAAATTTTTTTCAGCATGCGTAACTTTCATAGTGATATCAAAGCGTGCGACATTCAAACGGTTTCTACTGATTCACACCTTTATGTAGTATAACGTCAATTTTGCCGTATGTATTTTTTATCGGGTATTTATATAATAGCATTCCAATGAATAATGGCTGTATATGAGAATTGAAGTAAGTCATAATCAGCACAACAAATGGGGTTTAGAGTCATTTCGGTCCCTAACCAGTTTGGCCCGGGTCAATTAAACGCAACTTTCTTCGGATCTATTCGGCTGTCTTGCTTCGATCCACATACGTTTTTATTAGAGAGATACTGTGCATTTCCATAAACTAGTTTTCATTGGAATAGTATAACAGTAAGCAACAAAGTGCCAGTGATCATAGTTACAATATACAAAAGCAAATTTAAAAAAAATATAATAATAATAATAATAATAATAATAATAATAATAATAATAATAATAATGTTTTAGTACATGTCGGAAAATTATTATGCATTTATCAATTGTACATGGAAAAAGTTTGATGACGATTGGCAACGTTACAAGCATCTTTTTGATTATTTTTGTATGGTTTACTAACCACAACTACAATTTAGAATAAGTTCAGATATATCCATGCATGAAATTAAACAAGTGTGAATCGATGAATGTATGGCTTTTGATGCTTTTGTTGAGTATTTTTGAAAAGGGGAAAGGTGTAATAGTTATGTATACATGTTTATAAAGTAGAGCAGCTTCAAAGGTGTTAATACAGTAGACTGGTAAAGTACTATTTGTCTCCTAATTGATATATTTATTTATTTTCAGGAGATTGGTAGTAAAGTAAAATAGTTATTTAAATTGATAACAAAATGTAAATATTATCAAGCGAGTGAAGAAAATATTTAATGTATAAATTATTTTTGATAACAATAAATGAATGTTAAATATAATTGTAACTTGCATATGTGCATGGGTGTATATGTATGTATGGATGTGTGTGTGTGTGTGTGTGTGTGTGTGTGTGTGTGTGTGTGTGTGTGTACACCCAAACCTGTCATAATGATCATCTTTACTCAGCGGTCACCGTTCACGACGGTCATTCTTATTTTCCCCCGGCAAATTTCCTATATAAATGTCGTGTGTGTAACGGTCACCCACTTTCTGCACACACAGGCCATGTGTTTCCTAACCAACCAACAGTTTCACCCTGCTTTAAAGCGGCCACTAGCGCGTATTTGCAATGACAGTTCAATCACTAGCGCGTATCTACATTAACCGCTCAATCTTTCACTTCATGAGGAAGGCCTTATTGAGAGTTTAGATAAAGGAATATTATGTTAATCGATGTGTAAATGTATGTTTCCTTACTTGTATTCACCGTATTCAAGTCACTATGATAGTGTAACTCAAAGGTGTCAGTGTATGAAATTCGAAAGCGAGGCAGTTTTTATCTTTATTATAGAGGCTCAAATCAATTCGTTTACTAGATGGTGGGAAAAGTAGTTGCGTTGTTGCAGCAGAAATAGAAATCACCATTTGGGTCATTGAGACATGTAGAGTTTGATATCTTCATCTCTTTGCCTGTGAATTCAGGGCCGGATCAGGTCAACTGTTGGGGGGTTGGGTTGCCACAATTTCTACAGGGCCCTGACTTTCCTCGAAAGGGCACCAAAGGAAATGTCTACGTGTCGGTTTATTCACTGTGTGCACAATACCCAATAAACGTGCGCATGAGTAAAAAGATGGTCAAATTTCCAATCCGGCCCTGGAATTAGAGCTATCTCTGGAAAAATAGTTCGTGTTTGAGAAGAGATCCAAATAAAACTCATTTTCATTGAGTCAATTGCCGGTGATGTTTCGGTTCATGGGTAACAAACAATAGCCATATACTGCTTTTTCTGATTTCCTGTTCATCACAGGCATCTCAAGCGAGCCGACTGTCGTTTGATCTCGGCGAGTTGACCAACATATATCTTTTTTAAAGCGTAAACAAAGTAAGAGCAGTATTTATTTTTATTCGGTTATAATTCAGTTAAAACGATGGATTAAAGTAAGTAGGAAACAGTAATCTTGTGTAGAACATAAATTTGGGAGAGGAAAGACACATAAAACAATTTTAATAACGTAATAATAATAATCATAATAATAATATTAATAATAATATTCGTCCAATGGCATGTGTATAGAAAACAAGTTTGAACGATGAACCAGAGTAGTTGATATATGGGAGCAGGAGTAGGAGATTTTCGTTTTACTTATACGAGTTTGGTCCTTCCACCTCCCACGCTTTTATCCCTGATTGCAACGCGTACGTTTGCCCTGTGCGTAGAAACATTGGTTTGGTCCCACGAATGCCCTTCCCATGAGCGCCCTTGTCATTTTCCTTGACAGCCCGCTGCCTACTCGATTTGTCTGCGTTGGTTTTGCTCAGCGGTATCGTATCTGTTCGCTAAGTCGTCGAAAGTTTTCCATTTCCACCAACACGATCTCGAACTCCACCGCGCTAATGGTTTTATCTTTGATAACCACCGATTTTAGTGTACTAACTGTATTATGTTTTCTGCCAGCGTGAGAATTTCCAAATACACACGTACTTGTTTGTTCAACCGTAATAAAATGAATTTATTTTGCCAAGGCCTCTTGAAACACCTGTTACTATTAATATGGCCCCGACAGCAAATGCGATTGATGTGCCCGTGTTAGTCGCTAAACATGTGTTTTTATTATGCGAATACGTCAGTTGTCTTTTCAATTTAATCTCGCAGCTTCTGTTCCGCTTCGATTTTTTCTTTGCGTTAGTAACTTTGAGGGTCCATTACAGTTCTTCTAATAATAAAATCAACCAAGAATATAATTGTTCGACAGACATAACTTATCTAGACGTATCGCGACCGAGTGCAATACACACACTCGCTTCTAAGCAGCCATCATTCTTCACTGGTATGCAGTCATAAAAAAAAATATCATCACGGGTAATATTCATGTTTCATTGTGCGTTCCGGGGGGCTTGTCGCCACGCTTACCTAAAACTACATTTATTACGTCCGTGTTTGTTATAGCTAATGATCGTTTTCGCCCAAAACTGCTACACAGACAATTTCGTCTTTGGTATTCACGCATTGTTTCCTTGAAGCATCGGCACCGTCTATGGGCTCTTGCATCCGCCGAATTCGATTTCCGTTTATGATAAAGTCTCCGCTCATTTCATCGCCAGCCTTTTTTACATATGAGTTTGTATTATCATAGACGCAGCATCAGCATTATCAACTTATTGTCATTGCATCATCAGCATCAATGACGTATTCTTTTATCGCGGCATCAGTATGGTGGATGGGCTCTTGCATCTGTAGGATTCGATTTTAGTTAATGATTAGGTCTACACTTATTTAATCGTCGGATATGTTAACTTTCGATTTCGCGTTTGTATCAACGTAGTCTTTGATAGATTCTACCGACGTACCAGAATCACTGATTCCTCCGATTTCATTCATCGCGACCTGGTCATTTTGGGAAGGCGTTTCACGGCACTAAAACAAAGTCGTTGATGTCAACTTTGGACGTTTGTAGTCTTCCGTCCTGTTTTCAAAAATCACAGTCTAGTCCGGGTCTACGTCAACAACAACCCGGTTGCTCAACTTGGCAAAATCCGCTTTGGTGGCAAACCTGGCTAGATTCACACTAGTGCACAATTCAGATCAACAGGCAGTTTGTATAAGGTAAGCATAATTTCTAAGTGACTTTGTCTTTGACAATGCAAAATTAACAAGCCTTTGTCGTGTCGGTGAACGCTCATTTGCACGCAGCTCTGCAAGGGCGATATATCCACATATCGGGACATTCATTTGAGTTTTAAAGGAATCATTGAATAAAACACCGATGGGTGCAATCCGCGTACGAGTCAAAATACCGTAGATGTTGAGGTTTAAACGCGTATGCAACTCAGTGAGTTTCATGTCCTGTAGACGAATAAAGTTTAAGATGTCCGATTTACCACGCGCGGAGACACACCGACGCAAGTTTATCACTCATGAAAACTCATCGGAAGCGATTGATTGATTTTGTCATAGCGAGCAAATAAAAACTGATTAACGGACGCGCATTCTTGGTCGTCAACGGCGATGCAAGCACCAAAGACTTCTTCCGCTACGAGTTGTCCCTGGTAGTAGAAGACCATTTCATTTTTATAGATTCCTCAGTCTCCTTTTCAGAGACATATTGATGCGGTTTGGAAGGCCTCAAACGAGGCAGCTTTTGCAACCTAGAAAGCCGCCTCTCTTTTGTATTTGCATCACCTCTGGATCAGACAGCTTTAATGTAACTTAAGTATTTTTTGTTTGGCGGCATTGAGCTGGTTAAGTTGTATTTGGGTTAACCAAACTGAATCTATTATAGTTAGGTTTGTTGGAGAAAGTTTCAAAATGTGACCCACACTCATTTCTTCTTGCGCTCTGTTTTTCGTAAGCTTGTTGTCATAAACAACGTCCTTAACATCGTGATATGACAATTTTTTTAACTATGCTGTACAATTACGAGTTTGCAACAATTCCCACGAATTCTCCACTGACGCGTCAATCATCCTTTTTAGGCTCTTTGTGCCCTCTAAAACAGATTTGACCGAAAGAATAATAGCAATGCATCTATAACTGCTGGAGGGAACATCAATAATATGTGCAGGAAAGTGCATGGTAACTACCGACTGCTTGAAGAGCTCCATGTGTTCCAATGAAACGTAACAAAATGGGTACAAATGAGTACAGTCTTACTGGGAATCTCATGTCAACATTTTGGTCTCGACCCAATTACGAAAACAGTTTTTGTGGTATGCACGTGCGACTTGATCGTTTTTAAAATCAAGCAAAATTTCTTCAGTGGGTTTCTGATGACCGTTTAACCGCGGAGAACCTTTAGACACTTCTAACTTGTTAGGTCATTGTACTAGTCTCCTGTCCGCTATTTACCGGAGCCATATGCCGGAATGCCACAAACACGTGTCTTGGAACATTAATATCTTGTTGGAAAGTTACTTGCCATGAAAACTGCTGAACAGGGCCTTAAAGCGAGTCTGTGGCGACTGTAAAAAAAATATTAATTTGACACGCCTCCTGAATTCATAAATGACATCAAACGATTTCTGCCGTCACTGAAAAGTTTATCACAGGCATCCACAATATCAATTTCAACATTTCAACTTTGCCAGCGTTACCTCCATCACACCAAATTGCACCGTTGCCGTTGCCTTTTCGGTTTAAAACAACTGTGTTTTTGGCTCTGAAACAGCCTTGCGAACATTTCTACAGAACTCAAATACGTGACTGAGCGGAATCGCATCCGAAAACATCAATGAGTGAATGTGAATTTGTGCTCGACGATGCGCTAATCCAAGGCTGAATTTTTTTAATGCCATTTATAGTAGGCGGTGGCACGTCTCCTACCATGTTTTTGACTTTTGCAATGACATACTGTGTACGATCTGCATGGTTAGTTGTAGCCTCGATGAACATCACTGACGGCCCACCGGATCTTTCATCATCGTACTGTATCTGAGAATCGATATGGCAATGTCGAAGTGGTCCAATATGATTCGATTTCCTTTCCGTCAAAAGAGATATCGTGCACCGTTGAACATTGCCATCATGCCGTTGTTGACAAATCCATCATTGGTACTGGCGTCATGATTGGCATAGTTGGTGCGTACAAGTTTTCCGTCGATTTCCATAAGGGCCCCACACGGAAAAAAAACCGAGAAGTGTCGTGCACTTATCTTTTACTCCTTAACCGGGTATAATAACAATGAACACTTCAGACTCTTCAATCTCGTATCCATGTCAAACTCGGGATAGGAAACAGATTTGACGTTTGCCATGGTGAAACTAAGTTTCCACTTAGACATTATCGGTTTCGTTTAATACCTCTCGGGTAATCCTCTTCTGATTCCCAGGTTTGCAATCATCGAATCAGTACTGACTTGTGTTAATTTGGCCAGACATCGTTGAGGAGTTTAAGTGATGATTTTACCAGCCGGCGCTGACACTGTTGTCGTGGACGGGATCACAATCGTCTTTACAACTACCTGTGAACTACTTGGTTGTCGACTCTAATCGTTTTAGTTGATCTCGCATTAGATGAAACGCCTTCGATCCGAGATGTTTTAACCGGTACACAACAGCACTTTTGATGCTATTTACGACTCGAATTCCAATTCGTTTAGCTGTCGATGCAGAACGAGACACCTTTTCTCTGAGCAGCTTTGTAGATCCTGTGAACAGTCTCTGCACATCATCGCCGAGGCCATTTCTCTAATAAGTCACGTCAAAACTCGCACGGGTCTCACAGGTACACGTAAAACCTTCATTAAATTTCAGGTCGATCTCGAATGTATAGTTGTATCATCAGTCTCCCCGTGCAGGTCCGCACGTGCCCAGCCTGGTACAGGAGTATAAAATGTACGCACACGAGTCTAGGATTGTTGCATAAAAGATACACGGGCGCCGTCGGAGCAAGCAAAAGCAGACCACCGAGGGTAACATTCAGGCGAACCACAATATGTAACCTTGGGTGGTCAATGCTAGAGCCGGGGACTGACCTGATTCGGTGAAGTAATCCTGAAAATGTCTGGCGAGATATTGTAACTGGTCCTGGCTGGCCTGCATGAAAATTCATTTTCATTCAGGAATCTCGTTAATATCTCCATGCCAACTGAAAACCGTTCTCAACGACGACTGTCCCATATCAACCAAATAGCGTGGTGATTCAATCAAGTTGTCAGAACTTCGTGTCCGTTCGTGTTCGCGTATGATAACTTTGAAATCGTGCTCGGTTTCCAATATGATCCTTCGTCGGATCTCAGCATTTATTGATCAAACATCGTTCGAGCCCATGGGGAGTTCAATAACATTCTAGGTCATGCCTGACTGAGACAAAGCTACAAGCGAGTTGTTCGCGGGGAGGCCACTGGATGGGTGCAATCTTCACTGTACACTTGCACCGATGCTAGAGTGATCTGGTGTGAGCAGGATTTTCAAGGGGTAATTGGCGTTGTAAAAATAACAAAAGATTACGGTTTTGTTGAAGATAGTGATCATCGAGGTTACGCTTGGGGTTGTATTTGCAACGACATGCTGAATCACTGCATTAATTTCACAAAGAATGGGAAACGCCTCATAATTCATCATCCAAATGTTTCACATACATTACCATGCATTTACACGCGAAACGTTTTCGTGCCCATAATGTGGCTGAGACCGGTATTGCAGTCTCTTTTGTTGGTTTGATCAACGGTGTAAACGTTTGTCCAAAGCCTGCTGTGAGATTTTCTCCCGTGCCGATTGCTGCGACTGAAGCTTATTTTTGAGACGTTTGCGAACATCTTTGTAATTACGGAGAAGTTACAATCGATCCTGGGCAACTTCGCGGTGTTGGTCCACGTACTCTGCTAAGGCCTCTCTGCCGGAAAGCAGAATTAATTTAGGTTTCATCATTGTATACATTTATGGTGGTTCTTAAAATGGTTTGTACAAGCCCGATACTTTTTCAGGAAGCCGAGCCGCCGGTGGCTAAATGTCATTCGTGGGGAAATTGTACGGATACCAGGTGGCCTGCACAAATATATATTTCGGAACTCATCGCACGCATGGTGGATGTAACACTATGTCCAATGAATGTTTGCGTGACTGCGCGCATCAATTTTAATGAATATTATCAACGTGTTACAATTGTCCCGAATAACTTTGGGCAAGCGTGAGTATTGTCGTGTCACATTGATCACGTCTGCATCGCCGGCTCCAAGAAAATATTCTCGCGTGGTTGTCTTGGTGGTCAAGCATCACATCATTGTATGCGACAAGATTATTTATCCCCAAGTTAAGGTTGTCAACGGTGGGGGCTTAATGGATCGTTGAAAAGAACTGGATTTCAGCTTCTTAGCACCTGGCTGATCGTCCGTGGATGATGCAATCATGTACCACCGATCCTATTTTGACTACTGCATGATCAGATTAATCAGCAGTTGAGTTTTTCCTGATTCGGCCGGGCCAATGATCAGAGCGCAAACCGAACTGAGAAATATGTCGCCGTGCTTGGGCAGCTTGAGCTTCGTTGACGCACACGAGTCAAAGACGGTGTTTCTCTTTTGCGTTGATGCAATGTTAAATGTTGTTGTATATATGTTGTAACGTTGTCCCTCAGGTAAAGAGGGATTGTTTATTAGATTTGGCAGTCGTTGTCTAGAGGATGACCTCCCTCGATTTTATTGCCCCGTGTGAGTGGATAGATAGAACATCAACAGAGAACTGAGTAAGACTATTGAGAAGAATAATACAATACGAGCCCCCTGTAGACAAGAGAATAAAAATTTAATCGATAACCAAAAAAAAAAAAACCAACTCAAAAATAATAGTGTTAGGTTCAATTCAAACAAAATATACGTTAACAGAATTTAATAGCAGCGTTCTATTTTGGATTTATTTCGTCATGATAACTAGTGGTGAAAAGAGCACAATGTCCACACCTGATTTGCATCACCTAGCATCGCTTCCTGTCTTCGTCTCCGTGTATCGCACGTCTTGTCCCCTACGTGTATACGATGATCTTCCTTGATCTTCCTATTGTGAACGCTTCATCTCTTTTTCCGGACTTCTGTCTTCGGATTATCCTCGTCTGTTACTAGGAGCTGTTTCCTTAATGCTGTTCTCCTTCAGAACTTGTGCGTCCTAGCACCAAAGCCTGTCTTTTCTTACAAGACAACCACCATGTCCCTTTTTACTTGTTTTAACGAGGAAGCACTATTCTCTAGTTTCCCCGGAGCCAAATCTTATCCTCACGCCGGAAATTTTGGACTAAAGAAATTCGACCAAGGTCGATACTTTTAAATTCACATTACTTCCAAGGTGTACGCCTTAATTTAACTGAACAACAATCAAAATCAGCGGTTCCTAATTTTTCTAAGATAATTATTCCTTTCGTCAGATTTTGACAGCCTAAAATCTGAGAAACACGATGTATATTAACTTCCCTTTGAAAATGACTATTTGACATGGGATTCACCTCAAACGGTTATGGTTGGTAGCTCTAATGTGTATTTTATTAGGACAGCGTGGCGATGCCCGGGTCAATTCAAAATGGGCCGTAGATGCTGGCCTTTCAAGTATAACACTGACATGAAGGAAAGGTCGAAGTGTCCCTTCACAAAGACTTTTCTGGCTTGACTGTAATACAATTTTAATGCACAATTAATTTAAATTTTAAGGTTCCATACTTATTCAAAATTCGACACATTACACATGTCATCATGCCTTCATATTGTGTGCGATATCGCACAAGAACGCGCACTGCAAATCCAATTCGAATTCGAACAAGTAATAATAGAGCCGCAATCGCTAGATCTTGCGTCCGATGTACAGCAAAGAAGTTTACGTTTGTGGTGGTCGCGGAGACCTTTCAACTTAAAATATCGGTCGAATTGATGAAACTCACCGGGTCACCGTGGAGTAAGTATCCTGGTGAAAAGAATATCGATAGATACAATTACTGCTGGCCTGGAACACAGCAAGCTATGCGACTGCACAAGACAGACCAAAGTTCGGAAAAGAACTTGTAAACCGTGTTGATCCTGCATTTTACCAACATGATCTCGCGTATAAAACATCAGTGATTTTCGTAGAAATCAACGCGCCGTAGTAAACATTTTTCATGACTTAAAAAAGGATAGATCATCAAAGAAATCAGCCTAAGATTACAGGTGGATTCAATACCTCGATATTGCAAACATACCTGCAAAAAGAGTAGCTTCCTAGCCGAACATGTCCGCACTTACTACAATCCTACCGGTTACTGGAAGGGTGAAACGCGCTAGAAAGTTAGCGAGTGCAGCAAAAGTTACTAATAGCGTTGCCAGAGCGTGGCGGACCAAACAAGCATTGTGGCAGATAGACCTACCTACGCAAAGGAAAATGTCCCGTGGACGGTTTGATCTGAGAATGCCCAATGAAGATCTGTTACTAATCTGGGTGAGCCTGGTCATAGCAGCGTTGTACAATATAATTACAAGATTGCTGTTTATAAGACTCGCTGATATAACTGAGTAGCCACCCGCGTTGGACTTCTTCGAAAAGAGTCTAGTTCGGTCCGGGGAGCTGGAAGGCAGATAACGTCGTGATACTAATCCGGTATGGTCCGTTGATGCATTCACGATCTCGAACAGCATTAACATTCCAGAACAGGAAATACGCTACCGTACAGCGTCAGCGTGGATAAAGTTCCTGTTACCACCAAGTAGGAATACTTGTGCGGGAAGAACTACAAGTCATCACCTCGAATATGGAACTATCGCCAACATTTATTTTAGCCAACTCTGTTACCCTTTCGCTTTGTACCCGTGAGCGTTTGTAGTGATTCCATCAGGCAAATTCCACCGCTTTCTTCCATCAGTGACAAACTTACCTTGGTGCAAGGATACAGGCCCATTCGATGTTCCGTGACCAAATAAGATTTGTCGCTAAATAAATTCACATCGTTGCCGCAGACACTCCACGTACATGTTGCGCTTGAGCATCACTCCACAACCAATATAGGGACTCCTTTGACTTTATGTTTTTGTCAGACATTCCGGATCCATTGGGTGAAACTACAATCGAGCACATATTAAGTCTCAGTCAAACGAATTTCTCGATGGGATTGCCAGCTCACTCATCTTTGAATTTCCCCACAACGTTCTTGCTGCCTTTGATGAGCAGTGGATGAGCTTTCGAAATCTCTCTGGTATCAAATTCGTTGAAAACGATGTGGTACCCATGTCCACATAAGAATCATCGTTGGTGATGATCAGGAACGAATACGTTTCCGTGTACAGTGTCTTGTCGTTGTCGCGGTACCTCGGTAGAACCTTGTTGTAATAAAACTCGTACATGAGCAGCATTGACAGGTCCAACACGGACGCAGTTTCATAGATGGGTTTTGTCAACTTTAATTTGGATTTTGTTTTACTGTGCATGGCAATCCACCATCAAATATAACTCACGCATACCCGGGTTCGTACGTGGACAACCTAGTAGAGTTTCCAGCGCAGATTTGGAACTATCTTGGTGCATTCGGTGAATTTACCAACGAAACCGCTCCGCGACAGCGTTTTGGGGCCAGTGGATAATCGTTGTGGGTACGATAAAGTACATCTGGGAACATCGGATCAACTTCGCCTCCAAAGAAATCTCTGGCTTCACTGTTGCTGTTGTACTATCATAGGGGCATCGGTTGTACCATCATCCAGTCCTATACGTTATTGTTAGCAAGATATATGATGTAACTGTTTGGGCAGATTATGTCATATCCGTAGACACGAGGGTTGTTTACACCAGCGTAACGGTGACATGGAAATTCCATTGAAGAAACTACGTTTGACGAACAAATATTTATCAAAGTCAGCGAGTAGCTAAAACTCGATAGCATCGCATCCCAGGCCATTCCCGGTGACGGCGACGAGAAGAAGTGCGCGAAGTCGGGATTGTACACGCACACAGAAGCCCAGTCACTCGCGTACTAGTACGGATAAATTCATTGGCATGTAGGCAGCTTCAGGTTCTACCTCAGCGCCACCGTATCGAGGAGTAATTGTAAAATGATTTTTACCTTCCTCTGCAAGGTTGCCAACAAGTTTGTCAAGGCTGGAATTGAGAAACTGCAGCTGGTCAATAAATTGCAGTTAATCTAGTTAGAATATCATGTATTTGTCCACGTTGTTGCGATTGCCACTCATTGACGCCATTGTAACTCCTTGCATGATTAAGAGATCATCATACACGAGCAGGTTATGAAGAACAACTGGAATTTTTATTCGTGATGGTTAAATTTTCAGCTGCATGTTGCATGTACGGTGTGAGGCTCCTATGTACGCGCCAGTGATGTGGCAGTAGAACCTTTTGATCGGTGGAGATGAGAATTCGTCGATCCAGCAATGTGTCAACGCGAAACAGTCTCGAATGCCTTCAAGGGTCATAACCATGTCCGCGGGCGAGGAAAGTTGTACATGAATCCATTCAGCTGTAACTTCAATCGATTTAATAAACATCTCAACCGCTTCCTTACCGCAGTTCAATATTGGTGGCTCCGTCGCTCCTTTGCATCATCAATAGTGTACAATAGCCCACATGGGACTTGTGTAGCAACTATAGAAATGTTCAGAAAGTCAAATTCCGGGTACATCACATAGGGGACCTTGATCTTTGTTTTCATCACAGTAAATTTCATTATGTTCTAACATTGCTCTGGCGTGTTCGTACACTATGCTTCTCGCTGACAACCCTGCAGTAAAGTCATGTTTGTCAACTGTTGCTTGGTTAATACATGCAGCGCCGACAGGGAACTTTCTGTCATGGTGCTTGCTGTTCTGCAAACATTTCGGGGGAAAATCTGTTATCCACATTTAATGATGCCCTGCATATATCCATGTTACTCAACAACAACAGACCAACTTTAATTTGCTTGCGTGTATGTCGGGAATAGTCGAATTGGCTAAAGGTTTTTTCCCCCAAGGGTACACATTAAGGACGATGCCAGATTTGAGCCGGTGAAACCTTTTGAGTTTGGCTTCAGAAGTCTGTACAGGGAATTCTATATTGCCAAACTCGAGTTCATTCATGCACTGCTCGTATTTTTATAAGATTGATCTATATTATCACGTGCGTGATGCACCGGGGAGAAGATCATACATTCAAATACCGGTTGTTGTGTTTATCATGTTTATCACTGCTCTCCGCGGAATGCACGCTGATGTTGGAATATTACTGGATCCCTGAAATGTCTTGTATGGAAAAACCCTATCATGAACTTCCGCACATCTGGAAAGAGTGCGTATTGAACCTTCTCGGGTATAATCATAAAACTTTTCAAGGATCTTTGCAACACTTTTATCCATCTCATCAGTGATGGTCCCATCGTCTTTGCGTTTCAAGATCACAAAGGCACCACTGGTAAAGTATCCGCTTAAGATTTTGACACCGTCGTTGGAACCTTTGATGTGGCCATTGGTCTGGGGAGCGGACGGAATAGTAAAGTCCACAACCATAATGATTTCTGGACGCATGCTCAAGAGGAGCTTTAGAGCATCTTTGACTGGTTTATTTGCATTTAATATGATTGACAAGTAATTTTCTAAATCTACAATAGCTTGTGTAGCTTAACTATGGACTTGGACTCGTTGACGAATATACGTGACAGCCTCAGTGGCATTAGTAGTTGCTATACGGCGGTGATTTTCTGCATCAGTGACCAATGCGTGCAATGTCATCTCAAGTGGCCAGTGAAGGAATTTTGAATCGTAACTGCGAGGCTGTTGTGGGATATCACTCGTCTGTGAGAAGCCAAAGAGTGGAAGCATTCTGTTTTTCTTACACCTTCTGGTAATCTTATCCTACATTCACAAGCAAATTGCTTGAGTTGACTCAAGGTAGGCATGCTTTCATAATAATAAAAAAAAATTCTAATTGCTTATTCGACAAAATAATTGTAAAATTAGTTTTACTTTATTAGGGTCGGAAATTGCGATCGCCTCAGTCTTGGATATTATTTTATTTTAACGTAGATAACAACATTAATCTTGTTGGCAAGTCTTTGCCGGCGCGCGCGATAATATCCGCAAGCAGATACTCGGGTCCGATGCCACATCTGAGGTATGGTCGAGCACCTGTGCCAACATGTAACACGATTGAGTATGATTCACAGTATTCATAATGACATGTTCTGCAGCAAAGATCTTTTTTCCCAAAGCATACGCATTTGCATCTATTATTGCTCTGCTGAACTTTCTCTCTGCATGTTGTTGTTTCAGTCGCCGTTGTGTCATCTCCACGTGCCTACGGTGGTACATGGATGATGAGGTCAGGCAGGTAATCCAGATGATAGATTGGGATTTTACTTTGTCCATCAAACGACGTGCGCTATTTTTGCGTTATGGTAATTTGAGATTGTTCTTTCCCAAATCTTTACAAAATTTGCTTGCAACTCTAGATAAAATTTCCATCAAGTCGTCCAAATAAGTTGAAATGACCCAACACTAAGCAATGCACCAACTTGAACGCAACCGGGCGTATCATTCGCGTGTATTATTGTTTTACAAATCTAGTCATTTTCAGTGATAGACATGTTAAATTATTAGAAGAGCATGCAATAGAACAACTTTGCAATCAAAACTTTGAGAGAAAATACAGTCTTGTGGTTGTCCTTTTTATAGCGATAAAACAAATTATGTACCAGTCTTGAATGAGTATAGTTTTGACTTTAAGTCACGATCTCTTTGAAAAGTCCTGGAACTGTGTTATTCATGTGTAATAAATCAAGTATGTTATTATTGTGATATTCATTAGTGTCAAAACATTTCAGTTTTGTTATCCTTGATGTTGCTGTGCAAGTTTTCTGCTCAACATGATAAGATAGTATCATTCATATCGACATGCATTATGTCAAGGTGTTTGATTTAAACTTGCTATAGTAAAATTCATACATCAACCATTTGGATAATTCTGAAACTGTCAATCCAGCATTAAGTTTCTTTAACATCGTCAATAATTGTTTTCCTGACAAATGACGTACATTTTTTGACATTTCAAAAGATTTATTATAAGCTTTTTATATTCTGAAGGGTTTTTTCCTTAAATGAATACATGTTCTTTATATGTAGATTTTGCTAAGTGTTTATTTCACTATTAACTAATTTCTTTCTTGAATAATCACTCCCTACAAAGGCATTCACAATAAAAAACAAACTCAAGTAAGTGCATGAAAAAGATTAGAAAATCTTATATCGCAAATTACTTGTACGGTCATATAAGTAACTATACTCAACATTTTGAAAGCTAAAGTTCCTCAAACATTACACAGAGTTGTAATTTTTTCAATTGGTGTGCGATTTATAATATTGGAAAGTCTAGAGTTGATTAATTTGTATTATGTTATTTATTTAAGCTTATTCATACTAATTTCTTTTTTTTTCTTTAGGCCAGTAAATTTGGACCCTCGTAAATGGACACGTCTATACCGTCAACATTTTTATTATGAAAGATGGCTTTTCTCAGAAAGGTTTTTAGAGGAGGGTCCTCTCGAAAAGAAGACAAATCCAGCTTTTTTAATGTGGTTTGTTTGTGATATGTTATTCCTATATAACTGAGTGCTCACTATCATATTCCCTTAATTAGCATCATAAATGCAGCGTAATTTCTTAAAAAGTACATAAAGGAAACCGAGAAAAAAAACCCAACAACAGCCAAACAAGTACGTAGAGAAGTTTATACATTTCCTTTAAAGTGGCTTCATCCAAGTAAAGTCTATTTTTATTTATTTTAGTTTTAAAGGGGTGTTCACATTGTATAAAAATATTAATACGGGAAAAGAATTGTGCTTTATTGTCTAAAATTAGCATAAGGACGTTCGCCCTTGATAACCTTCTCAACGATATCACTAATTAGATCATATTCTAATTTTAAAATAGTAACTATTTTTCTTTTAGAAATCGTCTAAAGAAGCAAACATCCTTCTCGTAGCTGCCATCGACTTTGGAACGACATTTTCTAGCTGGGCATTTTCCTTCAGGCATGAATACGAGTCCAATCCAACAAACATTGTAATAAAAAAATGGCCCAACGGGAACAATATTTCTCTCAAGGCTCCCACAACTCTCCTTATTCGCTCTGATGGTAAAACATTAGAAGCTTTTGGATATGATGCTGAAAACATGTTTGCACGCCTAGCTTCTAAGACAGAGCATCGCGAATGGTTTTTCTTCCAGAAATTCAAGATGTCTCTATTTGACGATAAGGTATTTTGGTCTAACATTTTAAATATTTGACTAAGAAAACAGGATAAAGACATATAATTTTGGAAGCTCATTTGACTGCTGATACAATTTAAATAAGTGAATAGAGTTAAAAGCGCTTGTTTGGGTGAAAAAGAGTAATGCGATACATTAGATGAATTTGTACTCATAGAAACTGAATGAAAACAATGGGCCATTGACTGGCAAAGATAAAGAAAATATCTGGAGCACTATTATAGTTAGTGTCACGTCAACAAATAAGAAATATATCTCAATGTCATCTTTTATGGTTTAGGATACTGCTTTCCCCACAGTCAGTGACACAAAATTTTAGTATAATCCATAATCCATTGGCATCCTTTTATCAATGTTACCCAAGGCTGATAACTAAATAAAATATAATCCATTTTCTGCTTTTAAAATTGTTTTATGAACCATTTTACATTTAATGTTTCAGCCGCTCAAACGGAACATGTTGATCAAGGATGAAGAAGGAAAAGAGCTCTCTGCGATGACAGTTTTTCGTCTTGCCATAGAGTACCTCAGGAATGATTTATTGTCTGAATGCAAAAAAGGATTCAATGGAGATTTATCAGGGAAGAACATTAGATGGGTGTTGACTGTTCCAGCAATTTGGAACGACGCAGCGAAAGAGTTTATGCGTGAAGCTGCGGAGGCGGTAATCTCAACATTGATTGTTTATTTTTCTAACACTACAATTATAAAAATCATTGTACGATATTCTAAATTCCATGAATCAAATATACCTAAATTTTTTGGAGTCAGCAAAGATCTGCACTCCGCTCACAGCCTCTCTTGTGAATCATATTAGAATGACCCAGCCAATTTGGTTAATCATGCAAGACAGGAAAACTTGGTATACCTTGGTAAAACTTTAGGCCTATGGTAATATAACCAATATTTCAGTGGATCACATAAATTGGTGTAGAAAATACGTGACTGTGAAAGCCAATAGCAGAAAATGAAACCTCACTTATCAGAATACAAAACTTAACCATATAATAAAATTATTCTAATGGTTTGGTTGAATATGGGATTTTTGCGTCAGAAGTGATATCTATGATCCTCTATTCATAGACGAGGAAAATGCCTTTCCTCAGTTTTAAATGTAAGTGAATGATCAATGCAGTTTTGTTCTTGGACTTTTAAGGAAATTTGTTTAATTCATGGAATTACAAGTACGCAAAGTGCAGATATTTAATATGTAACAGATACCCGTATATTTACTCCTTGGAAGCACACATTTCGTAATCAGAGTGGAAAGGTCAATGCAAGAACAAGTATTTAAGTTTTCTTACATGTCCTAACCAATGCTTCTGCGAATTATTAGCAAATGGACCAAAATTTCCAGAAATATACGAAGTTGTTTAAACCAGTCATCTATTTGCTAGTAAACTGAAGAGACGAAATCAACGGCTATAGTTTTAACACAAGGCAGAAAAATGTGTATATATATTTTTTAAATACTGTTTCACAATATTTTTACTAGGCTGGAATTCCAAGACAACAGCTCATGATTGCTCTTGAACCAGAGGCAGCTTCTATATACTGCAAGCATATTCCTCTTCAGTCAAATTCATCCAATGGAAAAGAAGAGCTGGTTCAATTATCTCGAGGTACACGGTATATCGTTATTGATGTTGGAGGTAGGTCTTCAGTGAAGATCATGATATATTTTCAAAATTCTCTCTAAATCACGTTTTGTATAATTTTTCGTGTAAATTTGCTTATTTGCTATTAGATGTAAAATTGTTAGTCATAAAGTTTGTTCAGCGCAGAGAATCTGCTACAAAAACAAAGGCAACATGAAAAAAGTATCTGGGATCCTGCACCAAGGGATACATAACTCTATTTAAAATAAAACTTTCAATCATTTGTGAAGGTGAGATAGGCATGAGTGTTTTGATTCATATTTCAAAATCACCAGTTTTTGGACGTGGTGTGTGGATTTAATATTTTCTGCAAACTTGTCAATAAACTTAACGTTTTTATTTGAATCTTATTCAACACTGTAGCTTACATTTTGTAATTCGACGGTACCTTTGCCCTGATCAAACTTTCTCGCTAACATTCTGCTATCAGATAATAATTAAACGTTATGTCTTCAATAAAGTCAAACCACAGTGTTCACATTGTTTGATATTGCTCGGATAAATCTTGAATTCTGACACCATACAGAATGAATTGCACAAGGGCTCAATAAAGTGACTTTCATTTCAGAGTTTGGTCCGTAATATTGCTTGGATAAATCTTGAATGCTGACACCATACAGAATGGCTCAATAAGGGCTCAATAAACTTTTATTTCAAAGTTAGTTCCGCAATAAACAGAATAAACAAAAGATTTATGTACGCTTTTCGAACAGAATTTGAGCATCACAAATTCTTTATGGTCAATGATGTGACAGTTCAAGTCATTAGATCCAGTACACTAGACACTGAATCTTATAAATAAGAGCCAATAAGCCTACTGCCACAAACTCCCCCAGCTTTGTTGGAGGTGGGTTGTAGTGGATTTTGGTTATCGTTATCTAGAGGGTGATTGCCGATGGTGTAATTTCCCGGATCGAGTAAATATCAATATAAAGTGAAACTTATAGGTGGAATAGATAGAGATCTGAGCAGATATATAAAAGAGTATGGCACGAGCCCCCGTACATGTAAAGACAATAAATTTAATAAAAATTCATAAACAATTGTGAAAATACATTACATTAAGAAGATACACTTCTTTTTGACCAAATCATTCAACGAATTTCAGACACAAATATACTTATACAAATAGCCGACCTGTTTTAAGTGATAGAATTAGTTCATCATCGAATCGAGTGAAAGAAAGAAGTCAATGCTTTGTACAGATTCCTAACCTGATTGTTCTCGTTTAATCCGAATTCACTGCGACTGTTCTTTAACTTCCCTGTGCCTGTACGTCTGGGTCCTTTCCACTTTTCCCTTCTCCAACTCTCTAATGTCTCGCCGCTTTCGGCCCTCGGACTTTGTGTGTTTATATGGTTATGTAAGTACGTGATGCATAGATACTTCAACAGGTAGATTCGTGTGTACGTCACGTGGATACGTCGGTGAATACGTCACGTGCATATGTCGGTGAATACGTCACGTGGAGCTATCTCACCTTCCAAAAGTAAACACAGTAGCAACCTAAATATTCTCTCACGTATCATACTTGGATTAGACCCCTCGTTCATGTCAGATATAGTTCTATCGGAATTCAAACAGATACCAACGGCTATCTGGTCTAACTAAACACGGCAGACCATAAACAAACCTAGTTTCCTAAGATCAATGTACTTCCTAATGGCTATTTCAACACTGGCTCACATTAACATTGCACCGAGACATCAGTTCCGGTCTCGTCTCAATTACAAAATGAATGAATGAAATTCCTTACATGGCTCAACTACGGTATTTATAGCGAATACACACATTCAAGTCTCTAGAATATATGAAATCTTACTACATGATCTAACAACGTTAATTTCAGTCAATTCGCACTCAAGTCTTTATCATACGTGAAATCATCTAAGTCGGAGAATTCCCACGGATTCTCGTAACTTATATCAACTAAAGTAAGGCATGAAATTCTAGATACATATTTACCTATAACAATAGAGACTACACATTCAAACGAATCATCAACTTATATAAAGAATATCATTGTACGGATTCATATAGATGAACTCACACAGTGGCATTCATATCAAGAAAATTGATCTACGAATCTAACCAAATAAATTCATGCAAATATAAGCAAATAAATCAAACAAATAGTCATCTTGATATCAATGATTTACGTGAGACTGACGCCAAATACCTTGTGTTTTCAAGCTTTACCGCCAGAATTGTGTTCGTCGATTTTTCCAGACATCCGATCCCTTGAATGATTAATTACGGGTGAGTTTCTTCTGAATTCGTTCCGGAGTCTTCTACATTTGTTTTCTCTTGCAGAAAAAGTGTCGACTGACCAGGACCTTTGCGGCGGCACATTAAAACAGAGTTTTCATTTGGAATCACGCCCCCTTATTCAGCGTAACCAATTCGAATTAAATATCTCCCCCGCCTTAACTAGGCGCTAAAAATGTAGTCCGCCTGACAACCTCAGATTACCAAATACTGATTCCTGGAAAACTTCAAACTGACAGCTTCGATACAGATCGGAAGTTATCCCCTATCCCTTTCAGTTAAATAAACGAAGGCTTAATTAAGAATCACTGCTCTCATGACAGAGACATAACCAATCAGTGCATTATGGCGATTTCAACACGCGCCGGTCCCCACATATCTAAATAATCGTTCACCTGCCCAAATTAATGAGTTCTTCATAGATCGACAGAAATTTGCAACCTTACATAGGCTCCTTCTTGAAGAGAAAAATCAGGGATTTTTACTCTCCAAATTTTTGGAGATCTAATCTGATACACTTACACGTCTTCAAGTGAACCCTTCACCTCAGACGTCCCTAGTCTACTTAAACAGTCATCCCCTTCATTCTCCTTGCCTTTAATATGCCGTACCTGGACATGGTCCTGTTGTAAAAGTAACGACCATCTCATTAACTGTCCATTGGTCAACTTAGTTTGAGCTAAATATGTGAGTGGTTGGTTGTCAGTTTCTAAAATAAAATCTATCCAGGTAACGTTGGAATGTAGTTATCCCAAAGACAATTGCCAATCATTCTTTCTCAGAAACTGAATAATTGCGTTCTGCGGTCAACAATTTCCAGCTACTGTAGGCAACTGAGAATAAATTTCCGTCATGCTCTAACTCCTCCAACTCCGTCTTTCCAGGTCGTTCTGTCAAGACGCTTGCGTAGTCTTGGAGTAACGACTCCACGTCTTTACGTTGCTCTGACGTTAACGTTCCGTCAAGGACAACGTCGACATAAGTTTCTTCTGTCGTCCAAGGACAAATAGGGAGTACTTCCGCTTCTCCTCCGTTGTCGTCGGGTTCTTCAGTTACAACTGTAGCAACCACGAACTCTGTGGGTGTCTCTCTTTCACGGTAACGTTTCAGGAGATTTACGTGGTACAGCTTCTCCTTGTCTCCTACCCGTTACGGTAGTTCTGCCCACCCTTTTTCACCGTTACCACGAATGGTCCCCTCCATGAGACTTGAAGTTTGTTGTGCTCTAACGTCAGCAACAACAACACATTGTCACCCACTGTTACGTGTATGCTCGTACAATAATAACAAGAGAAAAGAGCGAAGACAAGAAGCTTTGTATATTTTAACAAAATAACTTATTTCCCTAGAAAACAATGTAAAAATTGGAAAATAGGACTTACGGTTTGTAAATATAATCTAAAATTTAATCCTATGAATGAAAAGTACAAGTCCTAGCACTAAATAGTTCTATTAAAATCCAGGTTCGAATATCGACGACGTACCAGAATGGAAAGCGATGACGTCAGATGTGGTCCTTGTACAAATATCAACAATTCCTCAACTGAATCACAGTTTATGTTTCCGAATAATTCTAGAATAAATTTCCACTGAATTTCTTTCTCCCAGAATTTATAAAACATTACACTCGTTTGGTTTTCTAGAGAATAAATTATTGAATTCCAAATACAAATGAATTTCAAAAACAATCTGGTTTCAACAACAAAATAACCTATCCGGTCTTCTAGGTAACAGGAATACAACTGACTGACGAGCGCTCAGAAAGGGTTATATATTCACCCGAATTATCATCCCGTTCTCGCGAGACAGACTACGAGGTCTCCTAACACTTGAAACACGCAATAAGATATTTGCCAAATTGCACGTAGCCCTATCTAAGAACTAGACTATCACTCTAAAATAAATTTAAAAATAAAACATTGTTTATTCAGATTAACACGTAGGCTGAAAAGGACCTTGAAAACAGCCAATCGTATTCGCGTAGCGCTTACACTTCCGCGGACCAAGGTAAACTAAAAATATTGCAAATGTAATTCGTTTTACGTCTTAGATAAACAGAATTACTTAAAAAGAATTTCGAATCCCTGCAATAATCATTACAATAAAATGTATTGAACCAAAATAAAATAAAAAAAGAATTTTAAAACTAACACACAAGCAATTTAATTACATATACGTAACACTTCCCCCATAAAGAAAAAAGAAAGATTTATATAATAAAGCTTTCTTTTTACCATGAGGTAAACAAAATTACATAAAAAAATTCTTATGAATTATATAAAGTGTATATGAAATAATATTTCTATACACGGGGAAGTGCATCTGCAATCAAATTGTCTTTTCCTTTGATGTGCCTGATGTTGAGATTATACTCTTGCAAAAACAAACTCCACCTTAAGAATCTTTGATTTTTATTTTTCATCTTGTCGATGAAAGTAAGGGGGTTGTAATCACTATATACAACAACCGGAGAAGGAGCCGAGCTAATGTAAACTTCAAAATGTTGCAATTCCAATATTAAAGCCAAACATTCCTTCTCGATTGTTGAGTAATTTCTTTGGTGCTTATTTAATTTCTTAGAGAAATAGCACACTGGGTGATCAATACCATTTCTATCTTCTTGAATCAATACTGCTCCAACCCCAACATCACTTGCATCCACATATAATTTAAAAGACTGATTGAAATTTGGAACGGTTAGAACCGGCGCACTTTTGAATATAGCTTTTAATCTTTCAAAAGCCTCCTGACATTTTTCGGTCCAAAGAAACTTGTTTCTCTTACTTAACAAATTTATCTGAGGTTCAGCAATATTGGAAAAATTGGAACAAAACTTTCGATAGTATCCGGCCATACCCAAAAATCGCATCAGTTGCTTTTTACTGACAGGCACAGAAAATCAGAGATAGCTTTAACCTTAGCATCTATAGGTTTAACTTGACCATGTCCCACAATATGTCCTAGTAAAGTTACACAAGCACGGCAGAACTCACTTTTAGATAAATTGATTGTCAAATTAGCATCAATGAGTCTTTCAAAGATTTTCTGAATCGTGGCTAGATGTCCTTTCCAATTGTCGTTGTAGATGATGACATCATCAATATAAGCATCACAATTATCTAGACCAGAGGTAATCATATTCATCAAGCGTTGAAACATACTTGGGGAACCCTTCATCACAAAAACGGCATTACTTTACATTGATAGTGTCCATCTGGAGTCACAATTGCCGAAATTTCTTTTGCTCTTTCCGTAAGTGGAATTTGCCAAAATCCTTTCAGAAGGTCAAATTTGGTGACGTTCTTGGCATTTCCAATTTTATCAATACAATCATCGATTCTTGGTAATAGAAATGAATGTTTTTGTCACACTGTTCACCATCCTATAATCAGTGCACATACGGAAAGGTTTATCCAGTTTCGGAACAAGTATACATGGTGAACTCCAATCACTTTTACTGGGCTCTATGAAATCGTTCTCCAGCAAATACTGAATTTCCTTTTTCAAGTATTCCTGTTTGAGAGGGTTCATCCTATATGGGTGTTGTTTCACAGGTTTTGAATCTATAATTTCGACGTCATGAAAAATTTTGTTTGCCCTCGTAGGAATATCCGGAAACAAGTGCTCATATTCGAATAATAACTGTTTAAGTTCATTTCTTTCTTGTTGTTGCAAATGTAAAAGTTTCTGGTCTAGATCTTTCATAATTTCCGAATTCCGAAGATTTGTTGCTGCAAGATCAATGGTGTCCAATTGAATTTCTTCAGTTAAATCCTCAGTTGGTGGGACATGTACAACTAAATTAATTGTAAAAATTTACTTGGCTATCTCTTGCAAAATACTAGTACTCCATTAATTTATTTAGACCAGAGTACTATTATTAGAATTTAACTCATTCAATTTCTTCTTTACTTGGTAAGGGCCACAAAATCTAATTTGAAGAAAATTTTGAAGAATGAGCAAGAGAGAATGAACTCTATTACAGGACTCAAATGTTCTCTCAAGTAAAGTTTTGTGAAACCATAGTTTCACTTTTGACTTGAATTGCGGAGTGCCAAATTCAAGCGTAACAAGCTGGAAAATTCCAGACATGAAATTTGACCTTTGACCTGATTGGACAGATTTGGGAAGGACAAATTGAGTAAAAAACTTTATCAAAGCTTTTACTATAGTATTCCTCAAAGGAATTGCCTCTGGGAATCTTGTTGACGCACACATAATGGTCAACAAATATTGGTTGCCTGACTTGGTCTTAGGTAAGGGACCAACACAATCTACCATAATTCTGCTATTTGGTTCGTCAAATGCAGGAATTGGTTGCAGATGAGTCTTAGGTATCTTCTGATTGGGTTTTCCTACCATTTGACAAGTATGACAAGATCTACAAAATTTACAAACATCACCTTTGATTTTTGGCCAATAAAAGTGAGTCAAGATCTTGTTATAAGTTTTATGTATCCCTAAATGACCAGCCAAACTAAGTAATTCCTGTCTGTAAGATTTTGGAACTACAATCTGATAGTTCACTGACCACTCGTCATTAGCAGGTAGCTCGGGAGGTCTCCATTTTCTCATAAGAATTCCATTTTTAATGAAATAACAGACAGGTACCTCAGTCGCTTCAGTTTCACTAATGGCCCTCTGAAACAAACAGGAGATCTCAGGATCTTTTTCCTGTTCGACGACAAGTGATTGTCGTGTATCACCCCGATTAGATAAAAGAGAATGAGTATCTAAAAGAGGATCACTGTGATCAATACCACCTGATTGATCCAAATTAGAAGTGAAAGTGACCTCATCAAAAGCCTGACCAATACATGTGTCAGCTAAAGGAATATTTTCCTTATCAAAATCATTCTCAAGAGCTTTCTTGGACATAGCTCTGGTAACTGCACAAGCTGGGTATAACTCAGGGTATTCTTTTTCAATTGGATCAACTTTCTGATCCAAAGAAGGCTTGTCAGTTACAAGTGGATTAACCACAATCTTGTCTCCAGCTAGGTCTTTGCCTAGCAACAAATGAATGCCCTCAACGGGTAAGTTAGACACTATACCGACTGTCACAGGTCCTGAAATTAAGTCTGATGACAAATTTACAGAATGGAGAGGAACATTAACAAAGCCGCACTCTAGTCCCTGAATGAGAACACTCTCATTAGAACAGGACTTCTCAGAAAAAGGCAAGGTACCTGATAATTAAAGACTCCAAGAAGCTCCCGTATCCCTTAAAATTTTAATAGGGATCGGATTGGCCAAATCACCCCAGAGTGATATAGAACCCTTCGACATGAATGGTTCATAATTCTCCGTAATAAAATCAGACTGGGGTTTATGAGACCCAACAAATGTATTGCTTTCATTACATGACCGTGACCTTGACCCTTAGAAATAAGAGCATTTGGGATAGGTCTATCTTGATTCTGATGCCTATATTTCAATTTAAAGCAATCAGAAATGACGTGTCCTTTTTTCTTGCAATAGGTACACGTAAGAAGAGACAAGGATTTTGAATCAAGTTTATCAGAAGCTTGATTTTTAGAAGTTGTGCCAAATTGAATTTTCGGAGGAGTCGTATTAGGCTGAAATACCTTTCTACCAGTAGACTGCTGAGTGAAAGTTTTGCTTACAACAGGAACTTTATGATTTAAGGAATACTCATCGGCAGCAAGAGCAGCATTTTCCAAGGTTTCAATCTTATGCTCTTCAAGATGATTCTTAACGTCATTAGGAACACAATTCTTGAACTCTTCAAGTAACACAAGTTGTTCAAGACTTTCATAATCATGTTCAACTTTCTCGGCTAAGCACCATCTTTTAAATAACTGTTCTTTTTCTCTAGCAAATTCAACATAAGTCTGTCCAGCTTCTTTTTTTTTTATAGTTTCTGAATTTTTGCCGATAAGCCTCAGGGACTAACGCATAAGCCCTTATTATGCATTCCTTAACCAAATCATAGTCAGAACTCTGTTGTATTGACAGGGATGCATAGATATCTTGGGCCTTGCCAAAAATTATACATTGCAATAATTGAGTCCAATACTCCCTTGGCCATTTCAAATTTTCAGCAACTTTTTCAAAATAGATAAAATATTTGTCTACTTCTTTTTCTCTAAAAGGGGGCACTAACCTGATATTTCTTGAAATGTCAAAACTTAAATTTGTATGAGAAGTGGAATCATGCTTGCCACTTGCCAGTTCCATTTCTTTCATTCTTGTTTGAAATTCCCTTTCATCCTTCTCTCATTGTAATTGTAACCGTTTATCTTTCTCTCTCTCTCTTCAAATTGTAATTGTTATCTTTCTCCCTCTCTTGTCTCTCTTTCTCCTCTTTCTCAAATTGTAATTGTTTATCTTTCTCCCTGTCCTGTCTCTCTTTTTCTCCTCTTTCTCAAATTGTAATTGTTTATCTCTCTCTCTCTCTCTCTCTCTCTCTCTCTCTCTCTCTCTCTCTCTCTCTCTCTCTCTCTCTCCTCTTTTTCAAATTGCAGTTGCAGTTGCTTCTCTTCAAATTGCAACTGCATTTGTTCTTTCTCTTTCTGAAACTCGAGCTTCCTTAACTCTACTTCCATTTTGTATTTCATTTTTAATTCCATTACTTTAATGTCAGTTCTGTCATAGACTTACTGACTGATGCCAAAACACTTTTATCAACAATATTTTTCCCCACCAAATATTGGATCAAAGTATTTTTAATTCCTTGCTTCGTTAAGGAACATTTTGCTTCAGAAAGATCGTACTTTCTGGCAAGTTCAAGCAACTCATTTTTTTTCAGACTATCCAACTGCTCTTGAGTTGGACTAGAAAGAAAAGTTTCCACTTTTGATGACATTGTGAATGAAAGCCTGTTGTTTTCACTAAAGATTTCAAACAAAATGTAAAATAGTTCTTGGGATTTAGAAACTAGGGGAAAAAAAAAAAAAAAAAACAATTTTCTGAAATATTTAACCAAAATTCATATATCCCAAGGACGAGCGACCCAATTTTCTCCTGTTACGTGTAGGCTCGTACAATAATAACAAAAGAAAAGAGCGAAGACAACAAGCTTTGTCTATTTTAACAAAATAACTTATTTCCCTAGAAAACAATGTAAAAATTGGAAAATAGGACTTACGGTTTGTAAATATAATCCAAAATTTAATCCTGTGAATGAAAAGTACAAGTCCTATCACTAAACAGTTCTATTAAAATCCAGGTTCGAATCTCGACGACGTACCAAAATGGAAAGCGATGACGTCAGATGTGGTCCTTGTACAAATATCAACAATTCTTCAATTGAATCACAGTTTATGTTTCCGAATAATTCCAGAATAAATTTCCACTGAATTTCTTTCTCCCAGAATTTATAAAACACTACACTCGTTTGGTTTTCTAGAGAATAAATTATTAAATTCCAAACACAAATGAGTTTCAAAAACAATCTGGTTTCAACAACAAAATAACCTATCCGGTCTTCTAGGTAACAGGAATACAACTGACTGACGAGCGCTCAGAAAGGGTTATATATTCACCCGAATTATCATCCCGTTCTCGCGAGACAGACTACAAGGTCTCCTAACACTTGAAACACGCGATAAGATATTTGCCAAATTGCACGTAGCCCTATCTAAGAACTAGACTATCACTCTAAAATAAATTTAAAAATAAAACATTGTTTATTCAGATTAACACGTAGGCCTAAAAGGACCTTGAAAACAGCCAATCGTATTCGCGTAGCGCTTACACTTCCGCGGACCAAGGTAAACTAAAAATATTGCAAATGTAATTCGTTTTACGTCTTAGATAAATAGAATTACTTAAAAAGAATTTCGAATCCCTGCAATAATCATTACAATAAAATGTACTGTACAAAAATAAAATAAAAAAAAAGAATTTTAAAACTAACACACAAGCAATTTAATTACATATACGTAACACCCACCCCGACGTGACTTTCCTTCGTCCTTTTATTGTAAAATTTGGCTTGACGTCCCCTTGCGTCGCAGAGATTCTCCTGAGCCAATTTAGAAACCTCTTCTAGCTTGTTGCTTAGATCAACAACATATTGGTATGTTGTTCGCACTTCCTCGGATGCTTGCTCATCCGTCCATATCTGTTTTAATATAGCCATGGGTCCCCTGACTGTCCTTTAATAGACTAATTCAAAAGGTGCAAAATCCAGACTAGCCTGTGGTACTTCTCGATACGCAAAATGTATCACGAGAAGGTATCGATCCCAATCCCTGGGTCGACCTTCACAGAGCTTCTTCAGAACCTGTTTCAAAGTTCCATTGGAACGCTCCACCAAACCATTGCACTGCGGGTGATACGGGGTAGTTGTCAGGCGTCTAATGGACAGTAACCTATTTACCTCTTCCATCACCTGGCTCACAAACCGCGTCCCCTGGTCAGTTAGTATCTCCTCGGGGACACCAACTCTCGACCAAACTCCTAACAAGGCCTCAGCCACTGTGACTGAGTCAATGGTTTTCAAGGCCACGGCCTCCGGGCACCGGGTGGCGTAATCTACTTTCGTTAGTATATAACGGTTACCGCTTTCTGCCGCCGGCTTTATCGGACCTACTAGGTCTATCGCCACCCTCGAGAAAGGTTCGTCAATCAGTGGGGTGGTTCCTAGTGGCACTGGGCGATGGGAGGTCTTAGGTGCCACCAGCTGACACCAATCACACGACAAACAGAACCTCCGAACATCCCCGTATACACCTGGCCAGTAGAATTTCCTTGCTAACCTCTCTCTGGTCTTCGCCACGTCCATGTGGCTTCCAAGTAGACCCTCATGTGCCAGCCTAAGCACTTCTGCTCGCTCTGCAATAGGCACAACAACTTGTTTAAACGTATCGGTCCCTTTCCTGGCTTACCGATACAAACTACCGCGTTTCGTCGCGAACTTTACCTCGCCATCTGGCAATTTCCATATGCACCCATCTTTTGCGTACCTGCGTACCTTGTTGAGAGACAAATCTTCCTCTTGAAGTTTCCTCAACTCGCCAGGTAGCAAATTGTCTATGGGCGAAGTCGTGGGTCTTAGCGGCTTTCACCTTGACCTTCGCTTCATAGCCCTCGTCTCAACGGACCCCACGTGTACAGGTGTACACGTCATAGAGTTAGGCTGTGGCAACACATACCTACACCCTAATATTACGTCATGAGACAGTCCCAACAAACACGCTGCTTGAATTCGTCCCTTTACATACGGCGAATCAGATCAATGTTAACAACCGGGAGCGAATCTTTCGTCCGGTTAGCAAACTGGACTTCAACCGTCTCTCCTGTATAATCTCCAGGCTTGGCATACCTACTATCTACCAAGGCCGGATAACTACAGCCAGTATCAAACAGTACGGTTGCCCTCTCAACATTTACCGTAGCTACCGCTGTGTTAGTCAACTCTACTGTTTTCTTTTCCTTAACAGTAATCGTTGTCGGACGATACTTCCTACAATCCTTAACGACATGGCCTGGTCTGTTGCAGCCGTAACACACCGGCTCATCTTTCCTCCCTGTAGTATCCTTCTTCGCCCCCTGAGTCTTCTCCGACCCACGGAAATGTTCTTGGCTGGGATTTCCGGCCCCTGGCCTCCCACCATTCTGACCATTCCGTCTTTGGGGTACCACCTCAGTGGTCTTCCTATGCTCACTGATGCCAGGTCGGTCTCTGCCACCCGAGGTGGTTGGATGCGAGTATGCGCTCTCAAAGCGCTCGGCCATCACACTTATATCATCCAAGGTTGAGAATTCACGCTCCGCTATGAACATTATTAAGTCTTTCCGGTATGTAATTAAGGCGTGTTCTTTCAAAATTTCCGCGGTACAAGCCATTTTCATCCATTTATGAAACATTACGCGTACGCGGTTATGGAATTGCGCATGCGTTTCTGTAACTCTTTTCGACGATTCTCTAAAGAATTTCCGAAATGTTTCCGCCAACAGCTCATAGTGCCATAGTAGCGCTTTCTTCAAAGCGTTGTAGTCATCTACCTCGTTCAGCGTCATATTATGGTAGACGTCTTTCGCGGCCCCTGTAAGAATGCCGAAACATTGATAGC
>JAECUM010042515.1:0-32239 GCA_016617855.1 Megalonaias nervosa
TCCGGTGGCCTAGTGGTTAGAGCGTCCACCTCGGATGCGGGAGGTCGTGAGTTCGATCCCCAGTCGAGTCATACCAAAGACTTAAAAAAATGGTACTAACAGCTGCCTCGCTTGGCGCTCAGCATTAAGAGGTTAGTGTTAGGACTGGTCGGCCTGGTGTCAGGATAATGTGACTGGGTGGGACATCATGCTACATGTTTGCGGCATGATGCCCCAGTGCTAGACATCACTATAAACTGCCACACTGCAGACATCGTAGCGATATGACTGAAAAATTGTTAAAGAGACATTAAAAATCATAATCACATCACATCACATCAATGCCAGTTAGCGTACCCGGTCTGGAATTTATCGTGACAACGCTATTCCAGTATGAAGTCGTACAGGGTCACGTTTGTCACGGATAATCCATTATACCATTGATCGTCTTGATGAATATCAAGGTAGTTAATAATTTCTCTCGCGCGTGAATCATTCATTGTAGCATCGACAATATTACTGATTCTGAATGTTGACCACATATGAGCTGCACCATCGTTGCGAAATTCTTTTTTGGCTTCACGGATACGATCAGTGATATCCCTATTCATCAAAGCCAGATTTTGCATCGAAAAATTAAATTTAGGTTTCGATAATCTGTCAAGATCAAATCTGGCCCTAGACGGCTTAATTGCCGATAATCTCTCAAACTCCTCCATGCTATAATTAAGGCAAATATGTATGTTTAATTAAACTTTAATTATATATATAATGATTCAAGCAAACAATAAACGTAATTGGCTGATGATTGGATTTTCATCTCGTTGTAATAAATCCTGCGTAAATGAATTCTGTGGCTACCACATGCAAAGCTTCAGGCGTGGAAGTGTGGGACCAAAACCGTGTTTGCGGTGCGGTGTTGGAGTTAGAGGAAAAACACGGTTATGTGTGCAATGCGGTGGTAAGCGATACAAAGAGCTGAAACGATATTAGGAAAAAAATATAACGCCCTGATATCTCCCATAAAAACCGCCGAAGACAATCTCACCAGGTTTCAAAATAGTCATTTAAACAAATAATATTAGTATACAAATGGAGCAAAATGATTTTGTGAAGCATCCCATTATCAAGAATTATGAAGCATCCAGAGATGGTATCATCAGGCATTAAAAAAAAACCAGTAGGAAAAGTTGATAATGCTGGTTATCTCAGATTTGGTACTGGAAAAGAAAGCTATCTTTCACATAGATTCGTGTTCGAATGTTTTCATGGCCCGATCAAAAATGGACTTCTTGTCGATCATATTGACGGTAATAAAATTAATAATTCTTTAGAAAATTTACGAATTTTTACACAGAGCCAGAGTATTGCAATTGGAAATACTGGCAGATGTAAAATGTTTAAAAGGAGGGCTGTTAAATCTGTAAATGTGGGACAGGTGAAGAAATAATTTTTCCATCTATGAGTGCGGCTGGCAAATATTTTGGCATTGACCGTGCTTCAATACGACGTGTTGCAGAAAAAATAACCAAATCAGCACATTCAGTTAAATACGATCAGTTGGTAATTTTTAAATATGTTGCCATTTCTGAATAAAACAATCATTGTTGGCGAAAGTGCGCAAATCACATATAAATATAATATTTATCGCTGATTATTTAAACAAAGAAAATATATATATGAAGAGAAAAGTATTCATGTTATCAAAGGACGACGAACAAATTCGTCTTGCTGATACTTCACCTCCTGGCACTAATATTACTATCAGCGAAAAGTACGGCAAGGATTTCATCAACATTGTTGATAAACATTACGGTAATGGTTTTTCACAGCGATTAAGTTCGCTCATATATACATCACGACATGAACGAGCGTGGCGACGATTGCGAGACAAATTTATCAAACGACAACTCGCTGATCGACAAATCTGTACCACCGTTCATTCAAATAATTTGCCATTTGTCTGTGATATAAATTTCAAGCGAGATAACTCTGTCCTAGCTGATAGAGCAGTAAAGCAGTTACCCCGCTTATTACTGCATAATATCACAGACTGTTATGGGTTCGTTTTGCTGCCGTAATGTAATTGTGTATATTTCTACTGAATCTACAATAGACTGTTGTATTATATGTGAAGGGAAATAACTCCGTCAGGTAAACAATAGATAGCAGGCGTACATATATATGTTCCAGTAAATTCGATCGCACATAACTGTCAGTTATATACAAACATATCTCTCTCTCATTGAATAATCAGTGATGGTGTGAAGATACATGTATACAGACGCTATATTTCTGCAAACTGTATAAAGTAAGTTGAAGCCGTTGTATCGATCCACGCACTATTGTACACACAAATCTGGTTAGCTTGAAAATATAATATTTTAACCAAAGTCAAAAATGTATAAGATTGTAGATTTCGCAATTTATTTTATGTTTTATTCAGAATCTGTTTATCACAGAATCTAGTAGTGTATACTTATCACGCACAGGAATTTCCTGCTAGGTAACTGTATAATTATTTGTGAAACATATACTTAAAGCCGAAGCTCATAGTGTAGTGGTTAGCGCGTCTGGCTCTCATACTAGAGGTCTTGAGTTCGAATGCCATGACTGACATTGTCGGTGGAGGCGAATAAGATGCCATTTTCTTAATAATTGGGGGTGCCATCCCCAAGAGATTTAATGTACCCCTCGCCACGTCAAACAACGTGGTGAGTGCCGTTTTGCACTACTCCGAGGTTTGATTGGGGGGGGGGTTTACATGAAATTGATATGCCTAGACAGCCCTCTGAATTTCTAATATTTCGTTTCGCACATTAGGAATTCGCTGGGTGTGTGTGTCTATGTGCTGACGCCCCTAAAATAAACAGCAGGGTGATGTGAGCTCGTAACCTTGACATAGTCAAGGTGACCTCACTGAAGGAACATTCAGAAAGAATGTTCGCCAGACGAAAAAGTCTTATGAGGTGCCTGTGGGTCATAAGAGAGACCTTAACCAATGAAGAGTGCCACGTTGATCAAAGAATCAATGATCAAAGAATCAATGATAGGACTTCATGGTAAAGGCTTTACTGGCAATGAAAGGAATGGTAGACCGAACATCATCCTGCTGTTTATTTTGTCAAATATTTTTAATATAAAATATATTAATTTATTCAGAAATAATATTTATATTTATTTTCATTCAGAAACATTTTTTATTTAAACAAATACTTATTATATAATGAATTCTGAAAATATTAATGCTGTCATTGTTACTATTAAGCAATTACAACATGACGGCATAAAAATATCTGATGAACTTGATCCTGAAAAAATTATGCGTGATTTTGAATCATTACAATCTCGGAAATCCGAAAATATGTATACATTACCCTCCGATTATAGATTCATAAAGTTAATCCAACAGGCGATGTTACGATCACTGGCGGAAATTACAGACACACAGGTAAAATTATTTGTTCCCCTTTCACGCTCAATCGAAAAAGTTAGATCACAATTATCTCACGAATACGAAACAAAAAGACACGTACACGCTCGTGTAAAACAGTTGAGAGATATTATGTCGATGACGGAATATGATTCATTGGCAAAAGATAGCGAAGAGTGTTACTCTACCCACAATACGAGTGAAAATGAAAGTGAAACTCACTGTGATACCAGCTAAACAAGAAGGATAATTCATTTCTGACTCCATTGACGAAGTCAAGAATATAATCACGGACTAAGTCAAAGGGTAAAAAAAAAATATTTTATTCTGATAATAATTTAGGATCAGATTTATTTTTTATTCAGAATAATATTTTAATCAAGCACATTCAAATAATTTATTTGGTATCTTTTTTTTTTTGTTTTCCTTACAATTACATTCTTGGAGTTTTATGAGCGTGAGATCCCTGATTTTATCAGGGCGATCACGTTCTACGATGACGCTCTATGAACGTACATACAGATTTATATTAAGTGTTTCCGACTTCAAATCCAGAATGTGTCCATGTTGGTCAGTAAGTTGAAAATGTGTCCGCGATAAGAGTGGATTATGACATTTTAAATAAACAACTTTGATTGGTTCTGATACAATCAAATACCCTGGGGGTACTTGAGGTGTAAATGAATATAGAATGTATCCCTGTTGGGCTTGGTTGGATTTTTGTAAATCTACTTGATAACTACCGTCGATGACGTCACAAAGAAGATTGACCGCGATCATTGATGTTATATTGACGATGTCTGGTGATATATGCCTGCCGCCCCCGTATGGATCGTTGTTGTATCGGAGAATTCCTGGTGGCGGAAAGTTTCCACTGATTACATCACTGACTGATTTTTTTAGTTCAGTATTATCAAATCCTGGAAATGTAAATTTTTATAATTGTTGTTCAGTTATATTAAAATATTTAGTAACTTTTTGTGATCCAGCATTATTAAAGAAAGTTATAATTTTTATATTGGCGTTCTGAAGATTATCTGCAATTGTATTTAAGATCATTATTGTTTCGATGATTTGTTGTTTTGTATCCTCGGAATAAATATTTGATATACTTAAAAATAAATTTTTTAGATCATTAAGACATCTTGTATGTTCAGACTTGATATCGTCAGAGTAAGATTTTAAATAATTTCTGCTAACAGGTAATCCCCCACTGGGGTTAACAGGATTCTTGTTATTGTTAAACGTTTTTCTTTATCATATTCTACGGTGATTAAAACCTGACCATTTTCATCATCTGTGTGCTGTCGTAAAGGTTTTTCATAACTGAAATGTTTTGAATACATTCTTTCTTTTGTAAAAAATTCATCTTGGCGTGGTTCTGGTGGTCCAACATAATCCGGCGCAACCTCAAGCCAACCTAACACAGATCTGATCGAAGATTGATAAATGTCAACGGTGTAATCTGGCGATAATATTTCAGTGGCCACAGATAATGTTGGCTCATGAACAGTAATGGCTATCTTTGATTCTTTTCCTGTAATGGAATTAATTCTACGTTAGAATTCTTCATTGATCTGTTCTATTTGATAACTGCCAGTTGGTACACTGACAACTTGCCAGTCTGGAGTTCCATCGGGTTTATTTTTATTTGTAAATACTAATGAATTATTCGGCGGAAGACCACCAAACGACGTTGACCTGATATTTGGCCAACTATGATAAACTCGTAATTGTGCCAGCGCTATTTCCGATGCTGGAATTGCAGTTGGAAAAATAATACTGAATTCAGAATTAGTTGAACTCGCCGATATCATTGTGGTTTTATGCGGAGTTGTGTTTGTGACGATCTGCTGCAATAATTCGTGTGATCTTTGATCCGAACGATGTTCGGGCGTCGACATCATTATTATTTATTTCCGATTTTAATTCAAGTTCGTTGACACCGTCGTAAATCTCAATTATCGTTTTAAATTCATCATCGGATACTTTACCACCACTGAGATACAACAAAATCAACGATGATAGTTTAGAATATGCTGTCGTTGCTGTATGCAGCTTCATTGTGTACTCGTGTAATTTTGTGCTTGTACATGTAGCTATCTTCTTTGCAACGATATCGAAAATACCCGCTAACGTTGTTGCGGATGAAACGACGATTGTTACAACGATCGGCACGGTCGCTGTTAACGTTGATAATATCACGCCGGCTCCAGCGACAAGCGCAGATACCAAATACACAATTATGTCAATGGCGGTCATGCGTCTGCGATATTTTTTACTTTTATTGTATAATCGTCAACGATGTTTTTCAGTTTACGCTGCCACGTACATACTTGATCGTATCTGTATCGCTGAACGTCGATCATTATTCTATATTAAGTAATTAATTCAGGTGTTTCAGCTTCAAATTCCAGACACCACCAGTAAGACGCTGTGGTTAGTTTTTTATCGGATGGTTCCAGTATAAATATTTCTTCGGCATCTTTATTTAATACAACAGACACAGTTCCAGAAAAATTATCGGTTGAATGACGCCATGGAAATGTAGTAAATATGCGGAATTTTGCAGAACTGAATACAGACAGCCTGTACACACCGGTTACTTCAGCTGTATGTTTGATAGCGTTATTCTGCGGCGTCCACGTTGATGATCCTGATGCTACTGTGTACACGATGCTGCTAATTTGTTTGTGTGGAATTTTAACGAGATTAGTTTTATTGACGATATTAGGAATTCCGCTGATGATATCGTTTAGTTTCGCGTTAACGTCGGCGAGTTTTATGTCAACGGTTGGTGGACTTCCAAAAATTTATTAATGGTTCTGTTTACGTTTCTGAGAAAATTCAGAAACAGTTGTACTTGATTAGTAAAATCAGTTTTGAGTGTGGTCATTCCATCGTTGATTGTAGTTAACGAAGTTGTCACTGTAATTTCCTTATCATCGACATATTTCTTAGTTGCAGCGTTGAGATCCGCGACAGGTTCTCCTATATTGATGATTTTATTGTATTCATGTTAATGACGCCATTCATTGTAACGCCGGTGTTTACTTTTCACTTATGCTATCTCGGATCGACGATGGACTAACAACACTAGGAACAAGTTTGCACTCTTTGTCGTATACAGCAATAAGACCTTCTCGCGATAATCGATTACAAATAATAATATCGTTGATTGAAATATTACTCGTCTTCAGTTTTCCTTCACGGTTCTGAAATACAACAAGTTCGTTTGGATCAACGTTGGCAAGATTGAGCAGGTCAGATAATTCATCATTTATCTGCCTTGTTACTCGCTTGAGTAAATCCTCACCTGGTGCTTGTTGGGTTTTAGCTTTAGCTGATCTTCTGTAAATATATACCATAATATTATTAGCGATTATTTAAAACAGAATTCGTATATTCGTGTACAGCCGTATGGGGTGTTTTTTTTTGATCGTGATACAGTATCAAGTACTGCCAGTGCTTCACGACCACATATTGGAGGATCCGTTAATGTTTGTATTGGTAGCGTTGAGTACCAGATTGGAATATCGCCGCTGACATACTTTAAAAATTATTTTGGTGGTGATTGTCCGTACGAATCGAAATAAACAATACCACATGGATCAATCGCGTAAGCAACCCAATGAGTACCACGGCCGGAGTTTTCATCGAGGTTGATTATTTCAGTTTCAACGCGGTTTGGTTTGTACGGTAATTTATCACGCATAAAAACACCTCTGAAATTGTTTATATTTAATCGCGTAGCATCATCGAGTAAATCAAAATTGGACATCGGGAACATCGACGAGTCCCTGGAATTCGTAATCTTCTCCCGTGCCGCGGTAGCGTCCCTGGCAGTCTTAGACCGAGACCCAAGCAAGTCTGCGTTCGGGATCGTCTTTTTTTTTTTTGATTCCTTGCCCAGATGATTTCTTTAGTGCCATTCCAGCAGCTGTTCCAACAGTACCTAACGCAGCAGACTTTTCAACAGCTGGGGCGTCAGGGGCTATTAACGCTGGTAACGCGGCGAGAATCGGAAATATACCACCCGTCTTAGCGACGTCTTTGACGGCACCAGCAGAAAGATTAAGTCGTATGCCGGTCTTGGATTGTTTGGCTTCATTGAAATGTTTGAGCTGGCGTTCTGTTAGAGGTAGTTTATTTGAACCACCTTTGATTTGTTCTCGTTTTAGTGATATTTTTACTGCACAGTTCTCTTTTGATGCTGATCGTAATCTTTTAATCTGACCTGGAGTCAGACCGACACTAACATGATGATATGACATTTATGATATATTTCTGATTTCTAAATTAACGCTTGCATATTTTCCACCGGGGCATCAACGACCTTCATTCGTTCACCAACACCTTCAAGTAGCATCGTCTTAGCACTGAGTATGACGGCGACTGCTCTGTAATTAGCAATAGCTCCTCTTGGCACACGAGATCGAAAGTGTATGTCAACGACGGACTGTCTAAACAAATCCAAATGTTCCAGCGAAAAATAATAAATCGGATACAGCGTTGTAAAATCTAGCTGTGATATTTGCAAACCAGTATCAACATTTTGATCACTCCCCGTAAACGACATCAATCGATGATATGCACGCGCCACATGATTTTGCTCAAAATTCAAGAAAATATCCTCTGATGGTTCTTGATGTCCGTTTATCCTCCGTGAAACCTCAGAAACACCGAGTTTGTCAAATATCATTATACTACGTGTTTGTGAGTTTACTCGTGCAGCATCTTGGAAAGCAAGAAATATATGTCGTGGCTCAGAGTTACCTTGTTGTGATGCTATCTGCCATGTAAATAAACCATTAATTGCACTTTGAACAGCATCTGTGGCTGTTGTTAACCATGATAACGTGGACTTACCACCTTGACCCATAAAATAGAGTAAACGTTCTTCTTCAGGTATCACTGGGGTCATTACTGGCATCCATAATGAAAGTTTTGACGGCGTTACTTTACCGGCGTCACCGAGAGGTCGCCATATTGCATCGTCGTCGGTGGCTTTTCGTACGAGTACAACTGTACGCTTGGCACCGAAAATAACCTTCCTGACATTTCTGCTAAACCCAAAGATATGTGATAACGGAATTGCACTTGAAAAACTTCTATTTCCACCATGCAACATAGATCGGCGTGCTGCGAATCCTAAGTTGAATTCTGGATTAGCACCATGAACCACAGGCCACACATCCACGTCAGCGTTGTTGGCGTTATTTCTTGGTCGTCTTACCTCATATGGTTTGTAGTTAGGATGATCAGAAGTGTCCTTGGTAAACATCATTCACGGACCGGCTGATCTTGAATAATCGTCGCTGTACCTTGCAAGGCCAAGTATCGTCGTGGCAACGTCGACGTTCTTCTGGATCGATTCAATATTTCTGCCATCGATGATATACGTGGCACTGTCAAACAACGCCATGATGCCATTATAACAAAACCAACACTAACATCAGCTCCGTATTCAGTATCATCTGTTTTTAAAATTTCACCTTCTACTTCGATGAACGCTTCGGCGAGTAAGAAATATCTGCTTGTATCCTGAACTTGTAATTCGATTCGTCCACGCTCATTTGGCTGTCCAGCATCATAAGAATAATTTTTATAATCACGCACAGATTCATCCTTGAGAACTGGCGCATCCATGTCAAATGCGAGATCAGGTACATGTTTGAACATATTTTATGTTATTGGTCATCGTCTAAGACGAAGACCACTCCCTGACATCAGACTTGCGGTTATATTTTTTTTTTCTTTTTCACCAGCTAACTCTGCTAATTTTTGATGTGCGGCTTGATTTATTATTTTACTAACATTTACAGGCATCACTTCAGTGCTGGGTAATTTTGCTGGTGGTTGAGGTTTTCGTCGTACTAATCGTGCTAGTCTATCCTTGATTGCAGAGAATGCTTTACCGGCAACGTCGCCGGCAGCACCAATACCATTTTCACGAATAACGTCAATGGCTTTCATGGCCAGTTGCTTTGCAATCGGTATTGCTTTTGAGGCTATCCTCGAAAATAAGCCCTTAACAACATCGCCGAGTCCATCCTCGTAGATTGCTTTATATACTGGTAATCGCGAATTTATCACCCTGACCATGGTCGGTCCACTTTGAGCAGCATGTATAATCATCTTGTTATAATAATTATATCTAACTGCTTAATCGCTGTGATAATCATCGGCGATTTCATTAATGAGGAACCGATACACATTGATATCCATGATACCGCCTGTAAGCAATCGCTGACAAATAGCGGTTTCTTCATTAATGATTTCCGGAGAATTATTACCGGCTCGTTTTCCACCAATGAGGACTTCTTGTCGTTCAACATCTGTAAGGACATTATTTGGACAAGTAACAAGACCACTTCCGGTTGTATCTGTATTAATACCACTTCCAGTTGCACCAGGAACGTCTTGATCTTCTTCTTCCTCAATTATTGGTTTAATAATTTTCCATGGGGATGGTTGCTGTTGTCGTAATTTTTCATAATCGGATATTTTTCCTCGATAATCAAGATATCGAACATCATCACTTCGAGCAGAATCAAGTCCATGGTAAATACAATATATCCACTTGTACCATTTCTCTTTATTTATAATTTCTCCGGAATAATCTGATTTTATATATTCCTTTTTATAAGGAAAACTCCCAACGGCAGATTCATGTAATGATATTCTGACAGATTTTATATAATCGATAGATGATTGATGAAATTTATCAGTTATATCAATTCTGGTTCTTCTTGGTATTCTTGATTTTAATTCTGGTTCCGGTTCTGGTATTTGTTCTTCTATATCGCCTATTTCAGCACGAGCTTGGTCAATTCCTTCAAGTATTTCTCACGTTGGCTGAGTAGCAGCTATTTCGGCAGGAAGCTCTCGCAAAATCTTTTTTGTTTTCTTAGTCCGCTCTGCTATTTTTCCACTTGCCTCAGCGGTTTTTTCTAGCGCGGGGAGAAGACCTTTAGTAGTCGCTGTAACAGGTTTAAGTAATTATTCTGTACCTTCAGTGAATTCTTCCTGTGTTTGCTGACGCGCTCGTAGTTGTTGTTTAACGCCGTTATGAAGTGGAAGATATTTTCATATTGCTTCTAATCGTTCTCGAGCTAATCTAGCTGAGTGAGCTTCGCCGATCATTATTGATAAACATAATGGTTTAATTATAGCAGCAGAGAGGCTTGAGACCAAGATTGTGTGGCCAACTCTGAAAATAATTCATTTACATTTATTTGTCAACGCTTTTCAACACTTTTTTTGTTGTAAAAGACCTTGTTTTTGACATTCTGGCCTTTTTCGATCCTTGGCCTGTTCAGCCTCTATTGTGTGGCCAACTCAGAAAAATAATTCATTTATATGTATTTGTTGACGCTTTTCAACGCTTTTTTTGGTAAAAGACCTTGTTTTTGACATTTCGGCCTTTTTCAACCATTGGTCTGTTCAGCCTCTCTGCTGCTGATCTAGTTATTATCAAATCTCTAGGGATAATCAAAGATCTTAACGATGAAATTAATAATTTCAGTGATGTTGAGCGAGAAAAGTTTTCTGAAGAAGTCAAACAAACAAGGCTGGAAGGAAAGATTAATTCTTACTATAACATAAGTGAAGAATATGATGTTCCCATTCCATCGCTTCAATGCTCTAGACAATTGTCAATATGGAATTATTACAATAAAATCCGTTGTATTCGTTGTTAAAATAGTGATTTTAACTAGGGTTTGTTTGTCGTGGTAGTACATACCGAGATACTTAAAGATTTCTCGATTTGAAAAACTGTCACGTAACTTTTTATTTCTTCTTAAATTTAATTTTTTAGATTCGCTAGTTTGCGAAGACGACTTTGACTGTTGTTTATTCATTTTTCTTCATCAGCTTTTCAAATATAAGCTTGTGCTTTTATTAGATTTGATTGTATTATAAAATCTATATTTTCCTAGTCAAACTCGAGCAATATTTTTTTTTCAGCAGGATTTCAACTTTTTTTTGTTCTTCTAGACAATCATCAGGATGACAGCATCTGTTTATGATATCAAAGTCGTTTATTGCTTCTATTAGTTGTGGTCCTTGCATATACCTAACACGAAGAAAATTATTTACTACTTCTGGTATTCAGTATTTAAATCTTTAATGTCAATATATTTCATTCTTTGGTTTATACTGATCGCCTGTGATTCGTTGCTAGAATCTGTTTCTCTAACATCTTTGTATGAATTAAAAATATTATAAAATTCTCTTGCAACGGTTATAATTGCTGGTTCAGACATTTATTTTGCAATGTTAGATTAAATTTGATCATTGAGTATATATATTTGAAATGCTGTCAATCCAGGCAACGGATTTACAGCCATGACAATATAAATTCGAAAATACAAGTACTTGTTAACTGTATTCGCAGTTGGAATTGAACAAAGTACTGTGTTGTTGAAATATACGTGTCTGCTGTACTATACAACATTACCCAGATGATATCATCCTTTAATCCCTCCAATTGCCAATTATAAATTCACCGAACACTAGAGTTTAATTGACCGCGCAAATGAAATTGCCAAATAGCGACTGCAATGGGACATTTGATTTTGATCCAAAAATCTTTATTTTCTCCGTTAGTCGTCCATTCTAGTCTGTCAGTGAAAGCGTAATCAGGATAATTTTCAGGGTAATGTGTTGATGCGCTTAACTCAAACCCAGCTCGGTTATCAGATGCCTTAAAAAGTGTTGGAATATACCCAACATTGTTTTGGTTCGTTTTACACCACCACTAGATATACTATCAACATATGCTTTATTTGTCAGATCATTAGGGTTAACTGGAACATATGTTGTCGTTATTTTGTTATTTCTCATATTTATGTTTCCTGACATTGGTCAACCGGATTGTCTTAAACACGAGGCGAGTGCTCCTCTTAACTGAGCATAACTAATAACATCATTATCATCAGCTGGTGGTAAATTTACAAGGGTACCTGTCATTATATCGCCAGTTCTATTAAGCTTGTTATCTTCAACTGATTTTAGTTGCGCATAGCTCACCGCTTGTGTACTATCAACATTTGCTGGTGGATATACGGTTTCCAACCCAATAATTTTTTTTACCTGACGTATTAATATTGCCTGTAACCGTTCCACCAGTTTTATCAAGCTTGTTATTATCCACATACTTCAACTGTAAATAACTTACCGCTTGGGTTTAATTTAAGTTTACCGGTGGATATGCGGTTTCTAAATTTATGATTTGTTTCCCTGACATATCCAAATTACTGCTTAAAGTTCCTACTGTCAATGATAGTTTGTTACTATCGATCGTTTTTAGTTGTGAGTAACTTACCTCTTAAGTAAGATCAACCTTTGGTGGCTGATAATCTACTTCTAGTCCAAGTACTCGTTCATTCGACATCATTAAATTACCTGTCATTGTGTCGCGGTTTTTTTTTGACTAACGATGATGTATCAGTTATTATTGGTTCGTCTCATGTAAGTGCTGTTCCAAACTTTGTGTAATAATTCATATAAAATATATAACATAACATTATATAACAATGACGCAGTCATCGATATCAAATTTTGATACTGAACGATTAATCAAGCATAAACATAATAACGAACTTCCAGATTGTCATTATCTTATTGTTGGTCATACGGGGTCTGGTAAAACAAATTTATTATTAAATCTTTTGCTCAACGATAACTTTAACTATGATCGTGTATACATTTACAGAATTAACCCACAACAGGATAAATACGAATTATTGAGCAAGTACAACGATAAACTTCGTGATGAGCTTGGTGCTGGCAAAGACGTATTTATGATCAAACAACCAGAGGAATTAATACCAGTTGATGAACTTAATTCATCCAAGCATAAAATAATTGTATTTCACAATGTTCCTCTAAACGAGGAGATGAATAAGATCAAGTTGTATATTTCATTATCGCACAACAAAAAATGTAATTTGATTTTTCTAGCGCAGGGGTACTATAACTTTGACAGATTTATTAGGCGAAATACGGGATGTTTAATACTGTTTCCTGGACTCGATAATGTTGATGTGAGAAATATTGCAAACGAGCAATGCGGTGATGTACAAAATAAAAATTTATTAAATTATATCATCGAGCAACCAAAGACAAATACAATTTCTTTTTATTCGATAAACTAGTGCGTGATCCAGATAAGATGTTTCGTTGTTGTATTGACACATTTCTATAGATGAATTTTGTAGAGCGTATAAAAAATAAACAATGGATTATCATCAAAAAAATGAATTGCTGAAGAAACTAGTGGCGTCTCAAGCGCGGTGTGGACAAGTTCAAGCGGAAGAAGCAACCGCCAAATTTTTTAAATCAGTTACTGAAGCAGTAATTGGCAAACAACCAGAAGTATCAATAATATCTCCAGAAGAACTAGAATAAATGCAAGAAAAAGGTTTGTTAGGTTTACTGGGAGAAAGATCAAAAGAGGAAACTAAAAAAATTGTAGAGGGTCTTGTGAGAAATATTGCTGATCCTGCTGCACGACAGGCCGAATTTGACAGATTATTGAATAACCCTCTTGAACGTCAGCAAGAAATAGCAGGAATAACGGTTAATCCAGTCGAGTTAAGGAGGTTAATAGAAGATGTGTCAGAGCGAACTAAAAAATTATCCGAGGAACAAAAAATGATGCGTGAAATTATCGTAGAAGAAATGCCTATTGAAAAACAGATAAAACTTTGCAGAAATCAAGCTTTGTTAGAAATATAAGCTTCCGAACTCTTTGAATTTATTCAAAAATATTTGGTAGAAAACCAACTTTCCGATCTTGATAACATTCGAAAATGGAGTGATGATGATTACAATAAACCACAAAAAATTTTAGACGATAAAGTTAATAATTTTCTAATAGCTGAAAAAGCGCTTAGAGAAGCTAGCAAAGAGGGAGAAATGATGGCTATACTAAATAAAATGAGAGACGGAGTTATTGCTGATGTTTTAAAAATAACAGCAAATAAATACAGAACTAGAGAAAAAGAATATTCCTAAGGTTGGAATTTTAAAAGACTGATTAATCAGTATGATGATAAACGAATTAAAAAATTATTAGAGGAAAAACAAAAAACTGGAACAGGTGTAATCAATTTCACATCAAACACCTAACTGGTTGACCGACTTATGCTACTGATATCATCCAAAAAAGCCGGTAATGAAAGCGCAGAGGTCGACAACGAAATTGTAGATATATTAGATAACCTTAGATCGAGCGGATTACTAACATCAGACGAATACGAAATTTTACATAGCGATCTTATCTAACAACCTTGATATAATGTCAACAACATTATTTCTTGATTCGTCACAAACAACGAGTGACAGCGCAATCTTTTCTGTCCACTATAATCCACCAATAATACTAGATCCTGGTGAACAGTACGAAATCGGATTGATTTCTGTTACAGTATGGCATTCTGTGGCTAATATAAAATCAAATGTCAATGGAGACTTTACATTTAATTCTGGTTCTTGGGTATCAGTTAAAATACCACAAGGAGCATATAATGTAACTGACCTCAATAAATCGATAAAAGAGCCGATAACAAAGAAAGGAGCTGCTGCAGACAATTTTGAATTAACTCCAAACTATAAAACGCTGCGAGACAGAATCACATTAACAATTAATTTGATAATCGTGTTCTCACCAGCGACTAATGTTGCATCATTATTAGGCTTTAAAAACCAACAACGCGTCAGTGTTGCAGAACAAAGTATATCGTATGACAGTGATCTGCCTGTCAACATAACACAAGTAAACACAATATTGATCAATTGCTCTATTGCATTAGAGTCTTATTCATCTTTAGGAAGTCAAGGTCAAACAATCTATATTTTTTCGCCTGCTGTCCCGCCTGGGTCATTAATGCAAATTACTCCTCGACAAATAATATACTATCCGATTACTTCTGAAAGCCAGATCACAAACATAATGCAACTAACAGATCAATCATGGCGACAAATAGATCTTAACAACGAGATTATAACATATTACTTACACCTACGCTCAAAAGCGTAGCTATCGCAAATTAAGTTTGTAAGCCTGTATTTTAATAAGATGAGACAAAGAAAAATTTATTCAAGAATTATTGTAGGGGGATTATTTGGAAATGTATTTACAAAAATTACCGAATTTTTACCAGGAGTTAGTACAGTAGCACCAGTTGCAATTGACGCGGGTGAAGCTTTTGCGACGGGGGCAGGCAGTGCAGTAGGGCAAAAAATCACTGATAAAATTAAAGGCACGACACCTTCCGCTGTGGAAATAAAACGAGCGATATCAGATATTGCACCAACAAAAGAAACAGAACGAGCTATGATAGCTACCACTAAAAAAATTACTGTCGCTACGCGATGAGGAGGCGGTACGTAAGCTAGTAAACAAAACAAGATGAAAATTAGATTTACCTCAGATCTGACATTACAATTTTGTGTGGCGATAATAAAATTAAAAATGTTAGTTAAAAATTATCTTGATTTTGGTGAGGAATATGATACCGACAATACAGCAAAAGAAGTCGAGTATATTGAATACGTCGACGAGAACTCGAACGAACCAAATAAAGATGGTCAAATAATTTTTAACACACGTGACGAATACGTGTTTTTATTGCCGCACAAGGCTATGCTGGAAGTTCGTGGTAGGATATTAACAGCAGCTGATGGTAATATCGCAGCCGGCACAGACAATGCGCTTGTAAATAATGGCTGGAGTTTGTTTAAAAGCGCACGATATTAACTAGCAAATCAAACCGTGGAGGACATTGATAATTGGTTACCAGTTGCAAGTACAATATTAAACATTGTTTCTTTTAGCGATGATTATTCGAAATTCATCGGAACAAATATGATGTGGTTCAAGGACACATGATTAGGACAAGCTGTTGGAAGTGAGTTTCGTACTGGTGCTGGTGCTCCTGGCGCAGACGATAACTTAATCACAAATCCCTCTGGTAATGCGGCTGGTGATATTGGAGATGCGATAAGGGCTGCAGTTACGAATATACGACAACAACGTTACAACGAGGGATATTTCAAACGAAAAGCGCATGGAGCGGAATCACAACAAATAAGAATAATGTTACTGTTAAGTACAATATTTGGATTTTGTCACGACTACGTTAAGGTATTTCGAGGGTTGAAACATACTATAATTTTAGATCGGGCAGACCAAAATAATTGTCTTATTCGGGTTGGTGGAGCTGATGTAAAATTTGTGATTACGAAATTGGCGCTGTGGATGCCTCGAATTGTTTCATCAGTAGCTAGGTTAGCAGAACTTAACACAACGTTAGAGGCTTTTACAAAAAAAGATTTATTTTATCCAGCATAAAATATATAAAACAACTGTTCCTAACGGAACCGACTACACGTGGCGTGTTACAGCGACTCCAAGCGAACAATTGCCAAGGTATGTATTCGTTGTTTTTCAGCAAACAGCACGACTTGATAGCCAACTACAAAATAACTCTGTTTTTGATAACGCTGACGTCAGGAGAATATTTGTCAGAACAAACTCCAAACAGTACCCGGAACGAGCGATCGAATGTAATTTTACAGCCGACGCTGGTAAATACGTTAGGAGAGCGTATATGTACCTGATGGAAGCGATCCAAAACTATCAGGACGCTGACAGCGGATCACAGATTAACATTGAAGAATTTCGTACTCTTTATCCGATCTTTTTCTTTGACGTATCAAAACACTCCGATCAACTGATTAGTTCAATAGAAATAACTTGGACTCTTGGAGGAGTTCCAGCGGCTCCTTTAAACGTATTTGCGCTTGTGTCTAGCAATAGATTCTTGACAGTTGACTCTGTAAAAGGCAGGATGATGGTCCAAGTGTGATTTGTGTGACAAACAAGTATAAATAATGAAAACGGAATACACAACCAGAGAAATATACCTAACGCCCGGCCAAATTAACAAATTATCAGCAGCGGTTGCCAAACCTAATTCTGTTTCTCTAATGATATCCCCAGGGACGTCTCAACAGTAAATCAATAAACTTAATCGGGGAAAACCGTTTGTGCTCAGACTATCCACTGCACAAATAACAGCGATGGCAAAACACGGCGGATTCTTTTGGCCAGCATTTTCTATAATAGCTGGAGCAATACGAAACATTTTACCAGTGTTAGGAACACTAGGACTAGCAGCAGCGTCAGGGGCAGTATCTGGAGCAACCAAAAAAGCGGTATCTGGAGACGGTATCAAACAAATCTATCGTGACAAAGTTACAGTGTGACAAACACCAGCCAACGGACTCGGAAAGTCAGATAATGACAGTTATTTACTCATTATGTACCGATTTCCCAAGCGGGGGGAGGGGGTCCACGTAGTTTTATGTAACAATAAAAACTAAAAATGCCAGCCAAAGCGACAAAATCTAAAGAAAGGAAAACAACAACAAAACGTCAGCGGGCACCAAGGAAAACAAAGTAGTAGGGTATTATGTGGTTTCTACCCCAGAAACCCCACCTCCACCTTGAAACAAATGCAAATCGCGTTTTTTCATCGTTTTTTAGACCCATGAGCCAAAAACCACATTGTGGTTTCTAGAACAAGTATAAGATTTTTGGTCACTAAAATTTATGACGATTTATGATTTCGGTGTCGGTGGGGTCCCTACTACTAGATTTTATTTATAAAATTATTTCCAATTAGATATATAAAATCCTATAGATATAATGACAGTGAACAGATCCGATGAAATAATTGATATGTTTTTGGGTTTTATTAAAACTGATGAAATAAGCATGATGAGATTGATATATTTATGGAATATCTTGACAATATTTTCTATATTGTTACAGAAAACCCTTGTTCAGTATACAATATTTAATGAAGGATATTATTTATAAAATTTAGACAAAATTATTTAATAAGTCTTTTGATAACATTTTCATATTTACAAACTCTCATCGGCAATATGTCTATGAGAACACCATCTATAGTATGAAATGCACGAATTAAATCGTCCACATCATATTTAACTCCACGTAAGTAAGATCTAATTTGATTCAACATTTTTTATATGTTACATTTGCTGTTTTACAAGCAGTTTTTGTTGCTAATATAGGTTCAATTCGCTTAAATATTATTGATAAACTAACTCCAATTCCCGAAATAATTAAAAAAATGGATTTATTATGGCTCTGCTACAAATTATACCCGAACCAGTCATTAACAACGGCAAATATGAAATTGTATTAATTAATCTTCCATAATATTTATAACATTTTTTGTGCACCAAAACATTTTATGATAGGATTTATAGTATTCCGTCAACGCATCTAGATCAGATTTTGGAATAGTTTCTGAAACGTGATTGAAATAAATAATTTCTTTTTTCATATCTTTAATAATTAAGGATTACACAATAATAAATACTCTAGATACAACAGTAATATTTTCAATAGTGCTTCTAAACAAGGAATTAGCATCACTAGGTAGAAAATCTCTGTACTTATTGCAACCCTCTGAAGCTGTGTTAGTATATTTTACATCTGTTACTGCCTCATTTTTCTTCAACCAGCTATATGAGGAAAATATACTATAACTTTTATCTTTTTCAAATATATCAGTATAAACTGGATTTTTTATCCAGTTTTTTGCTTTTTTCTCTGTTTCATCAATATATCCGAGAACCAGAGCAATTTCATCTAGTGTAAACCAATTACCGAGAAAATATTGTTTTAAAATTCCATATGCAACCATAAAATTTATGACAAATAATCGACGTATATCAATTTTTGTTGCTGTAGCATCTGGAAATAAATTATTAATATGTTGTAGTACGCTATTTTGATATGCATCATCATAAGGTTTACTAATTTCATCACAATAACCTCTTAATGATAATTGTCTAGATCTCTGCAATGTTGGTGGTGAATAATCAACCTCATCAATATCGCAGTACTTATCAGTTTTTCTTTAATTTTAACTGATTTAACCTCATCATAAAAATCCCTTAATTGAGCTTCACGAAAGGAATTAACGTCATCAGTAAAATCATCTATTATTTTTAATGATTTATCAACAATGATTGGATTAAATACTAATTGCAAACTTAATAACGTCATAATTGCGTTTGCATAAGCTTTTATAGCTAACTCTGCACTTATTGGCTTAGCAACATCTGTTAAAGTTTGTTTATCATGATAGTACATTCCAAATTTTATAAATATGTCTCATTTTCTAAAACTGTCACATAATTTTTTATTTTATCTAAGTTTTTCTTATTTTATTTCGGACAGTCTATTTAGTCGATTATGTAAGCTAGTTACTCGATCTTTTTCTGGTTTTCGTCCACCATGTGCTTTCGATTTTATTAGATTAGATTTATTTATAAGATCTATATTTTCAGCATTTAGTTCAATCAATATTTTTTAAATGTACTTTCAACTCGATTTTGCTCGTCTTTACAATCGTCAGGATGACAGTATCTATTTATAATATCAAAATCTTTTATTGCATCTTTTAGTTGCTGTCCTCGCAGTTTTAAAACTCTAACAAAATTAATTTCAGATTCTGGTAATTTTATTGTTGGATCTATTATTAAATTACCTAATTGTTTTTTTAATTGGTTAATTTTAGTCACAGAATCTTTGTCAGTATCATCTACCACAATAGCATCTTTATTTTTATTAAAAGTATTTTCATAAAATTCTCTAGAAACTGCTATAATTGGTGGATCGGTTATTATTTAAAGTGTTAGATTAAATCACAATGATTAAATTAAATCATCAAGCGAAAATAACTGCCAATAAGATAGACTTGGATTAACTGGCTCAAATCGAGTAAAATACAATCTATAATATTTGTATTTAACAACAGTTGATGTTAGCAGAAAAATTTCTATTGTTTTAATTCTGATTGGATAATTTGTTTCAGTATATAGAGTTGTCCAGACACTGTTATTGTTTGAGCCCTCCAACTTCCAATCCAAAAATCTTTCAGAACCTCTGCCACGTCCTCGTACAAGAAATTTCCATACTGCAACTGCTGATGGGCATTCAACTTTAATCCAGTAATTACTACTTGATCCACCTAAAACGGCCCACTCATTTGCCATATCATCAGACGTTGTAACATTATGAGATTGATAACTATTATTATATACTGATGACGATGACATCATAAATCCACATTTAGTTCCATTTGGAGAATAAGGGCAACGTGGAATTAATCCAGCATTATTTTTAGCGTACAACTTCCCGCCAGATGCAACTGAGTCAACATAAGCTTTATTTACTAAATCGCTTGCTGAAGTTGGAACATATGCCGTTGTTATTCTATTTAACCCCATATCTATCATTCCCTGCATCATACCGCCAGCAAGAGGTAAATAATTTGCTATAATATACTGGTTATTATTTGCTACCGTTTCGTCAACATGTTTTTTATTTATCAAATCAACTTCTACAATTGGAATGTATGAGGATGATATTCTGTTAAACCCCATATCTAACGCACCAGTCATTGTATCACCAGTTAACTTGAGAAAATTATCTTTAACAAATTTGACGTTTGTTAACCGATTGTCATCATCTAATGATGTATTATCAAATTGAGTATTATATACCACAAATCCAACCATATCAATAGATCCTGTTATAAATCCACCAGATAAATGTAAATACGCTGTAAGTGCTCCACGTAATCGCGCATAACTAATAGCATCTGTATCACCAGCTGGAGGTGAGTTTATTGATAAACCTGTTATTTTTGTATTTGATATCATAATGTTGCCAGTAACTACTCCGACGGTTTTATCAAGTTTTTTTTTTATCGTCAACGGTTTTTAACTGTGAATAACTTACAGCTTGTGTGTTAACTAAATTTAGAGGAGGATATAATGTTTCTAAATTTATTATTTTATTACCTGACATACTAATATCACCAGTAACCACTCCGCCGGTTTCATCGAGTTTGATATCGTTGACATACATCAACTGAAATAAACTTACAGCTTGAGATTGATCGGGATTTGGAGGCGGATATGCTTTTCTAAATTTATTATTTTTTTACTTGACCTACTGATATTACCTGTCATTATGCCTCCAGTTTTATCGTCAACAGGTTTCAGCCGTAAATAACTTACAGCTTGTGTATTAACAACATTAACTGGTGGATATGCTGTTTATAAACCTAAAATCCTCTGATTTAACATTGATAAGTTGCCAGTCATTGTATTACCAGTTGTTTTTTTCTTCAAATATCCTGATAGATCAATATTATCATTTCTTACTTCTGTATCTGACACAGAGCCATTTATTGATGTTCCAAATTTCGTGTAGTAGCTCATGATAAAATAATGGTTTACAAAAATAATATAAGACAACAAATATATAATGTCAATATTAAATTTTGATAAAGAGCGACTAATAAAACACAAACATAACAACGATCTACCGGGTTGTCATTATCTTGTTGTTGGTTGAACTGGATCTGGAAAAATAAATTTGTTAATGAACCTCTAGGAGGTAATATTTAATTACGATAGGGTATACATCTACACAATTAACACACAACAAGATAAATACGAGTTACTCAACGAGTACAATGATAAAATGCGCGACGATCTTGATACCGGTGAGGAATGTTTTTAATAATTAAGCAACCAGAAGATTTTATTCCTGTAAATAAACTTGATTCAACTGAACATAAAATAGTTGTTTTTGATGATATTCCACTAAATAATTAGAAAATTAATAAAATGAGATCTTACTTTTCATTATCAAGAAACAAACAATACAATTCTGTTTATCTTGCACAAGGATTTTACAACGTCGATAGATTTATTCGGCGAAATACAGGTTGTTTTATATTGTTTCCTGGATTGGATAACGTTTATGTACGAAACATTGCAAATGAACAATGTGGAGATGTAACGAAAGATAGATTCATCGAACTTTATCATCAGGCAACTAAAGACAAATACAATTTCTTTGTATTTGATAAACTTGCACGTGATCCAGCGAAGATGTTTCGTTGTTGTAATAACAAGTATTTACAATAAATTTTATAAACTACAACATTTATAGAAGATGGAAAAACAAATAAAGTATAAATAACATTTAGAGTCACTAAAAAACTTGCTCAATCTCAAGCTGCATTTAAGAAAAACGTACAGGAGGTTCGGCGTGGAGAAGTAACTGCTGCAGAAGAGACTGCTAAAAGTTGTTAACCTATCTCAAAAGCTTTAATGAAAGCAACCAGAGGATGAACCGCTATCTGAAGAGGAACTTAAAAAATTACAGGAAAAAGGTTTATTAAGCTTAGTTAAAGAACAACACGAAGCTGCAGCAGGGAAAATTATTGCAAGATCTGCAGAGGAAACTAGAAAAATTGCAGAGGCGATTACAGCAAACATTGACGATCCAGTTGCTAGAGAAGTTGAAATAAATCGACTGATTAATAATCCATATGCACTTGAATAAAGGTTAGCGCAAACATTAACAGTTGAGTCAATGAGGGGAATGTTGGGAGAAATAGCAGGAATGATAGAAGGTATGGAAGAACAACAAAAACATCTTGCTCTGGGAACAATAAAACTTATGGATGCTGCAGGAAAAAAAAAAGATTTTTTGTTAAAAAATGCACAAATTCTAGTATTGCGTAAAGAATATAGTGATTTTTTTTAAAACTAAAAATAATATTACTGAAATCAATGAAATTGGACCTTGGAATAATACAAAGTATAATAATTTTATTGGAATGCTAGAAGTCACTATTGAAGATGGCAAAGAAGCTAACAAAGCTATAGATACAGCTACAGAATATAATGAATTTCTTCAGCTTCAGGATAGACTTAGAGCAGCTATTATTGCCTCTGTTCTTAAAATGACAGCAGAAAAACGTCGACCTATACAACAATTTGGTAAAGGATGGGATTTTTTTATAGATCATTTCAGCAACAAGATAAAGTTCGTCACGAAAATTCCTTGCAGAAGCTGTGGTAGCTGAGAGATCTGCGAAAACTGGAACCCGAGTCACAATATTTACATCAACCTCTCAAATAATTAATAGGTTAGTGTTGCTGATATCATCAAAAGAAGCTGGAAATGAAAGAGCAGAGATTGACAATGAAATTATAGATATAATTGATAATTTAAGATCAATAGGATTATTAACATCAGATGAATATAAAGCTTTACATGACTATCTTTTGTGACAATAATATAAAATGTCAACAACATTATTGCTAGAGGCATCACAAATAACGAGAGATAGCGCAAATTGTTCTGTTAATTATATTCCTCCAATACAACTTAACCCCGATATACAATATGAAATTAGATTAATTTCCTGCACGGCATGGCATTCTATGGCAAATGTAAAAACTGGTATTAATGACGATTTTACGATCCAGATAGCAACATTTCCGATGTTGTGGAAACATTTAAAATAACACAAGGAACTTATAACGTAACTGATCTAAATAAAGTAATTAAAGGGCGTATAACGAAAAATAATGGCAACGCAAACAATTTTGCTCTTACACCACAGTATAACACATTACGCGCTAGGATAACGCTAAAAATAGTTTATTAATCAATTTTTCCACAGCAACAAGTATTTCATCGCTGTTAGGATTTACTCATCAACAATACGACTCTACAGCAGAAAAAACTATAACGTATGACGGAGATTTGCCAGTAAATATAACAGATGTAAACACAATTTTAATAAACTGCTCTATGCATCAGGATCTTATTCTGCTCGAGGTAGCCAAGGACACACAATATACAGCTTCTCTTCCGACGTCCCGCCGGTTTCACTGATGCAAGTTAATCCACGACAAGTTATTTATTATCCACTTAATGTTGAAAATCAAATAATTGAAATGAACATGAAATTGACAGACCAATCTGGGCGGCAACTTAATCTTAACAACGAGATTGTTACATATTATTTACACCTACAATCGTTTTAGTTTTTTGTAAACTATTATTGTATAACAATAATGGAGATGAAATACAAAAGAAAAATTTATGTAAGAAAAATCGTAGGTGGATTTTTTGGAAATATATTTACTAAAATTATCGATAATATACCGGGAATTGCTCATAAAGTTGCTCCTATTGCGCTGGACGCAAGTAAAGCTTTTGCAACTGGAGCGGCATCTGTAGCTGGAACTGCTGTGAGACAAAAAAGATCGCTGACAAAAAAAAAGGCCGCACCCAACGCTAAAAGCGTCGCTGAAATTAAACAGATTATTTCAGAAATTGCTCCAACAGAAGATACTAAACATGCAATGATAGCAACAACAAAAAACTTTTACCACCAAAAGGTGAACAAATTATACAAAAATTAATTAAAAATTCTACTCCAACTGTTATGTAAACAATAAAATAAAAGATGTCAGTTAAAAATTATCTCGATTTAACAGAATCATACGATACCGATGACGTAGTAACAGAACTTGAGTATGTTGAATATTTCGATGAAAAGTCAAACGAGCCAAATAAAACTGGAGTACGACCATTTTATACACGAGATGAAGATGTATTTCTTCCACCACATAAGGCAATGTCAGAGGTCCTGGACAAATATTAACCGTGGCTGGTGGTAATATTCCAGCTGGCACAGAAACTGCACCTGTTAATAACGGCTGGAGCTTGTTCAGAAGTGCACGTTAGCTACTAACTAATCAAACAGTAGAAGATATTTTAATGCATTTACCAGTTACAAGTACAATCCAAAATGTTGTTTCATTTAGTGGTGAATACTCTAGATCAGTTGCAACTAATATGATGTGGTTTAAAGCTACTGGAGCTGGAACTTCTATATCAACCGAATTTATTACTAGAGGGTTCCTCTAGTACATGTTGCTGATGCAGCTGCAGATGCAGCACATGTAAAAGATTTTCTTATGGCTTACGCCACAAAATTCGGTATAATCCCACCTGCCACAGGCGCAGATGCATTTGCAACAAGAGGTTCGTTAACAGCAGCTTGTAATAATCTTGGTATAACACTACCTGATGCAGCCTCAGATGGCGTTGCAATGTTAAATCTGATAAATACATTTGATATAAGAATTAAAACATACAACAAGGGTTATTCTAAACGAAAAGCTTTTGCAGCTGGATCTAAACAAAATACAGTGATGTTGCCTTTAAGAACAAATTTTCGGATTTTGTCGAGACTATAATAAAGTATTTCGTGGAGTTAAACATAATCTAATACTCGACAGAGCAGAACAAAATGATTACATTTTAAATGGATTTGGAGCACCTAATAGGCAATTTGTTATCAATAGACTCGCGTTGTGGATGCCTCGAACAACCCCATCAATTTTAAAATCAGTAGAACTAAATGATATGCTTCAGCAACACACAAAGATTTATTTCCATCAAAATAAAGTATATCAAACAGCTATCCAAATACAACTGACTACACATGGCGTGTAACAACAACAGCAACTGAAAAACTACCACTGAGTTTATTTATTGTATTTCAGCGACAAGATCGACGTAACGTTCAAGAGTTTAATAACCCTATCTTTGATAGTGCTAATGTTAGGCGAATATTTGTCAGAATAAACTCAAAACAATATCCAGAACGAACCATTGAGTGTAATTTTACTGATGACGCAACAAGAAACTTGTCCAGGCCGTGTATGTACCTTATGGAAACAACGCAAAAATATCATGCAGCTGATAGTGGATCTCATATCTCCGTTGAAGAATTTCAAACGCTTTATCCAATATTTTATTTTGATGTTGGTAAACATTTCGATCGAGCTATTGGATCAACGGCAGATATAGAAGTTACTTGGACACTAGGAAATAAAAGTTTAGTGAAATGGCGTGGATATGGCGATAAATTTAATAGTTGGATACCAACTCATTCGATTATAACAACGAAATAGTATTATTGTAAATTTGTTCTTATTTTATAAGTACATCTTTACATTTAACTGGTTTACATAATGAAATTAAATATAATTTTCTGTCTTTGGCAATAGCGGAGCTATTGTGCATTAGATTAAATATTTTAACAAATATAAAATCGAGTTTAATATTTTTTTGTCGACCAACAGATACAATGACCATCTTGATATTTAGAAAAGGTTTTATAAATTGCCAGACTGTTTGATGTTCGTCTACTGTAAAATCAAATTTTATTATTTTTTAGCAATATGATATTTAACATCATATCGACCAGTAGTGGGTCTGCCATAATTTTATTCAACTACAGTATCCTTATCAACTTCGTCGTTGGTGTTGTCAAATAAAATATCATCTTCAGTATACCTGTTGCTTGTATTATTGTAATTGTCATATTCGACTTTATCATTTAAAAATTCTGTATCATTATATATATGTCAGCTAGTCTTTTCATCATTATTATTTAAATTTACGTTTTTCTAATTATTAAAATAAGATGGATGAAATAAAATATCATTAGCGAGCTAATATACTAAACTATAAAGATTTAGCCCAAGCGGTACGAAAATGTTTGTTTAGCTACTATTTTGATTCAGTTGATGTTATTGTGATGCACGGTAATTTAATAAAAGTTTGTTAACCGCAGGAAAAAAAAAAAAAAAAAAAAAAAAAGAAATGAACGAAAATAATTTGATGACATTAAAATTTAATAGAGAAGATATATTAATGTTCTCGCACAGCTGTCTTACTAAAGTCGAATTAGAAAATATTATTAATCGCAATATTTGAAGATTATCCTATTAAATGTTAACATTGACGTTGCTGAATTTGTTTTACCATCTGCTACATCTTTTACTCCAGATGAGTTAATCTTAAAATGTTTTGCGGCTTGATTCATTGAAGAAAATTTAACTATTTCATTAGTATTAGTATTATATGATATTACTGATTTAACCTTACTAAAATTATTATTTCCAGTATTTCGTCGTCTTCTATTTTCTTTAGATGTAACCAAATCGATTTTCAATGCGATTATCTGTTTTTATTTGGTTAATGTGATCTATAACCAAACAATTTGGTATTGGTCTATTGAATATTTAATAAATAAATCTATGTGATAGATAATAAACAAAATCTGTTTTAGTACTACGTAGTTGTACTCCATGATATCCGCCGTTATTTAAATTTCCTACAACATTTTTTGTTTTAATATTTCGGATAGTGCCGCGATCATTTGTCTCGTACAAATCAAATACTGGATGAGGTTGTAAAGAGAGATTTTCAATGTTATCGTCGCTAATAAAACTATTAACACGATAAACTCTTTTTTCTGTTGGAATTTCATCACAAAATAAAGTGTAAATAAAATCCTTACGAAATATTTCAACTCGCTCGGCATATCTCCTTCTACACTGATTTTAATTCCATATGGTGTTTGTATACCAAACGGTTTTTCATATTTTATGTGAATCACAGATCCAAACGCATTTCCAGCGTAATGATTGTAAATCGGATGAACATGATATTGCTCTTGTTCTTCTACAGTTAATCGGACGTATTTTAAAATTTCTGTCATTATACTATAAGGATTTCCAATCTCTAATTATTTTTTTAGCAAAAAAAAAAAAAAAAGATTTGACAAATATTTAAAGTAATTCGTCACCTATTATTAATTTATCAACATTAGCTATTAAAAATATTTCGTTATCATAATAATATAAACAAAATTTTATTTTTCCACTTACTTTTCCATGACATTCAAATAAACCTTGCATTACAGATTTATTAAGTAGATACTTCCTTTCGAATAAACATTCGATCGATCTAAATCAATATTTAGTTTTGTATATTTTTGTTGACTAATTGGATTATGAAAGTTTTCATATCTGCGAGAAATCTCATCACTAAACTTTCGAAGATAATTAAAATATTCATCGTCATCACCAGATTTACTTAGTGAAAGCTTTAGTTTATCAAATTTATTAAAGCATATACCTGAAATTTCACCATTAATCTCAACAGTTAAGTGTTGACCATCAGCTATCAATTTTTAAATTTTGCTGCTGTTTCCATCTTGTATTATTGAATTTTCAAATATTATTTTTATAGTTTATATAAAATATTGTAATGGCCAATCGCAAATGTTACAACTCCGTCGACACAATATATTTTATCATCAAAATTACTTAAATCCCTTTTCATTATAGTATCAGTTTCAAGTTTGTGATAATTTATTCTGATAATAATTGTTTTCATGATGCTGGTATTACTGTGAACGCCGTTGGCGTTTAATGCTGCTTTAAAATCAAATTTCATACACTTTTTAACGTATCCACGTGGAAGTTCTTTTGTTTTTTTTGTTAGTTTATTATCATCGAGAACCATAGCATACATGTTACTTCTAAGTCCAAGAAACTCTTTTACTAGATTAAACATAAACTCGTCTTTCATTTTGCCAATAATGTTTTGTTTTTATTCCCATGAAACCCGCTGTCTCGTGTGTAATCTGATAATCAAATAGATCTTTGTTGTCATAAATATCTTGATAGACATCCTCACATTTTATATAATATACAAGCGAGTCAGTATCAGTAAATAGCAACTCCGCATCTGGCCACTGCTTTTTAACAAAACTATAATGAAAATCGTACATAAGAAATTTTGAAAGATCAAATACAGCTGCTCCAAAATAAATTGGTTTATTTAACTTTAAATTCATTTTTCGTCTTTGTATAATAGCAAGATTTTCATCAAATATTTTCATACTAACAAAGTCATCATCATTAACAAGTTTATTTCTGCGATTTATATCATTTACAATTTCAATACTTACTCGTTTTCTAATATTTTCCATCGTCTTTCCAAATACCGAGTTATTCATGAACTTGAAAAAGTATTTTTCAAAGTCGGTTTGAGCAACTGCTCTGCGTTTAGTGTTTAAATTAATATTATCTGACATCCATCGAGATTAGATGAATTTTAAAACACGATGAACTTTACTCAAGATTAAACCAGAATCTACAGCTTGTTTTAAATTTTTATAGTGCATTACATAATTTTGTTTATTTAATAAATTTGGAACTAGTTTGTTAACTATTGATCCAGTTGTTGTTGTCATCGATCTTTGTTCGTTCGATAATAAACTATAATCAATCTTCATAGACTCAGCACATGATGGATAATCATTATGAAGATCATGCAACGAGCTAGGGTAATCAAGATTAACTTCAAGAAAATAATTAACATCATCTGGTAATTTTTGTTTTCAGTTTCTCTGAGAAATTGATCTGGATTTATCCAACGAAATTTCTAAAAATATCTCTAAGATCACCTATAAATTGCATATTTACAAATTTGGGATTAATTTCAGTTTGTCTGTAGTAAAATAAAACTAAATGTTTTTTAATAAGTTCACTTGGTAGATACAATACTCATAGAAAATTGTTAATATAATAAGGTTTTTCTACTGAACAAGGGTTTTCTGTAACAATATAGAAAATATTGTCAAGATATTCCATAGATATATTAATATCATCATCGCTTATTTCATCAGTTTTAATAAAACCCAAAGCATATCATTTATTTCATTGAATCTGTTCACTGTCATTTTATCTATAGGATTTTATATATCTAATTAGAAATAATTTTATAAATAAAATCTAGAAGTAGGGTATTGTGGGTGTTTCTAGCTTAGAGACCCCACCGACACCGAAAACATAAATCGTCATAAATTTTAGTGACCAAAAATGTTATGCTTGTTCTAGAAATCACAATGTGGTATTTGGCTCATGGGTCTAAAAAACGATGAAAAACATGATTTGTATTTATTTCAAGGTGGAGGTGGGGTATCTGGGGTAGAAACCACATAATATCCTAATACTAACAAAGCAAGGAGGATATATTCCTTTCGCTCCACTTTTAGCGGGGTTAGCAGGCTGTCTAATTCCAAATATGTTAGGGATAGGACGTGGAATGACTCTACCAGGCACCAGACGCTGTTGAGTAGTTTTGATATAATTGAAAAATTGAATGACGTCGGATTTTGCGGAGTGTATTTCAAAGACGAATTAGGTAATGTACCAGCAGGTGGTTCGTGCGTTAGAAATACACAAAACTTTAATGATGGATCCGGCACTCACTGGGTTGCTGTCTACGATAATAATTATTTTGATTCGTTCGGACTTCCTCCGAATGAGTTTATAAAAATATATTTTTAAAAAATTTAAAAAAATAAATTACTCGTCTAATCAACTACAGCCGATTGGATCATCCGCCTGTGGTCATTAGTGTATTATATTCCATAGGTATCCGAGCAAGAACAATACATTTTGATCAAGTATAAAAAAAAGACAGCCATCAGCTCAGTCAACATATTCCCTCAAATGTAAAACTAAAACGCTTAACAAGGATGAGAAAATAGAAAAAACGAAAAAATAACAGAACAGTGTTGAAAAGCATTTGTGCTGTTTGCGGTGGAAAGAAAAGTATATTCCTGCCAACTCCGTCGTTAGGATCTGGAATAGACAGAGTTATTCTAGTTGATGATTAATCTAGTTCATCTTTTCCTTTCGGTCCGATTTCTTATTTTTTGGGGGTCAAACCTCGAGGGGGTTAACGGGAATTTAACACAGGAAAATCGAGAAATCGATTTTTGACTGGCTTTTACCGGGTATTATTTTGCCTGAAATCTCGGAAAAAATTGTGGAATATCTTTGAAAAATTGGACGAGGACCAGTGAAAACTCGATGTTTTGATTTTCCAATGTTAAATTCCCGTTAACCCCTTCGAGGTTTTACCCTCTAAAAAAAAAAGAAATCGGACTGATTATCTTTGATTTTTTAACCTTCTTCCCTTAAAAAAACCCCAGGTAAAATTGGCCAGAAAACAAAAAATTAACAAAACCTACCCAAAAAAAAAAGTTTTTGTTGACGATTAAAAAATAAAATAAAATGAAACGTAATTGTGATTGTGATAAAGATCTTTGTATTGAACAAAATAAAATTATTACGTACCGTCAATCATGCAATCGCCGTGAAGTAATTGGAAGCGGCATTGACATCCATAAATTTATTGGAAAATTACCAAAACCAAAAGGAGGATGGATATTGCCTGGCTACAAATACACTGGGCCGTAGAATCCACTGGACAAACAGTTGGACGAAAATAATAATCCATTACCAGGACAAGAGCCTTATAATCAAGTTGATGCAATAGCAATGCGTCATGATATTTGTAATCGTGAAAATGAGCAAGATAAGCCTGGTTGTGATACGATAATGCTAGATGAACTGTGTGATATGAAACCTGTAAATATGAGAGAACGATTTGATAGAAAGTTAGTTCAAGGAATGATAGGAACAAAATAAAAGTTAGGTCTTGGAAAAGAATTGTATGATAATCTCGCAGCTGAATTACATAAAACTAAATAAACGTTTCCTAGACGCAAGGTTGTCGCGAATATCGTTGATGATATAGCAATAGCAATGCGTCATGATATTTGTAATCGTGAAAATGAGCAAGATAAGCCTGGTTGTGATACGATAATGCTAGATGAACTGTGTGATATGAAACCTGTAAATAGATTTAGTAGAGATCTCAAATCTTGCTCAATTCAACGATAGTAAATAATACTTGTTTAACGTTATTGACGTTTCTAGTAAATACGCGTTTAGTGTACCCGTTTCGAACAAAACAGGGACATCAATGACTGATGCATTAAAATAAGTAATAACAAGAACAGAAAGAAAACCAAATAAAATTTGGACTGATCATGGAGCAGAGTTTTTTAATATAAAATTTGAGCAGTTTTTGGAACAAAATAGCATTAAAAATATGTTACAGGAAATGCGGAGAAAAGCATCGTCGTTGAAAGATTTAATCGCACACTAAACGAG
>JAECUM010042516.1:0-16455 GCA_016617855.1 Megalonaias nervosa
CTTGCTGATGAATTTAACTTGTATCTTTTTTTCACACACCCCCCCCAACACTTTCTCGACATCCGCCTATGTCGACAATATTTCCTCGGGCCCGAGGATGTCGACATAAACGGGTAGGACTGGAACAGAAAAGAGTGAAGATAACAAGCTTTGTAAAATTTAACAAATAATTTATTTCCCTAGAATACAAAGTGAAAAATGAGAAAAAAGAACTTACGGTATTGCGAATTAAATCCAAAAATAATCCAAGAATTAAAGACACAAGTCCTAGTAATAAAAAGTCCTGAAAAAAACTCAGCTCAAGTCCCAAAGAGATCCAGAATTGAAGGCGATGACATGTCTGTTACAGCCTATGAAGTACTGATGTGTCAACAGTCTCTTGTTGAATCACAGAAATATTATTTCAGGTTTGAGTTCAGTATAAATTGCAATGAATGTCTTTATCCAAGAATTTTATCAGGGCACTTTTGTATTTCCAGAGAAAATAATCACTAGAATTCAGTAATTTGAAGAAAATAAAATTCAGCCCAAACTGGTCACAATATAATGCAACTTAAAGTGCTAGATGTTAAAGCACAACTGGTAAAATCCTCACAGGCACAAGAAAATATAGTTCTCTGCTTGACCTCAGGTCACAATTAGCATTTTCTAAAAACAACCATTATATAATGGAAAATAACCTTCTAGAATGATCTAATGAGCCTTGTTTATTTACAACACAATTGCCTACAAAATTCACTTAGGAATTGCCAAAACCCTGACCCTGATCAACATATTTACTCCTTTGTTTACCTGAATAATAATACTGATAATACGCTCATACACAGAGAATAATGAAGCTATTTTTAGTTGTTTACATAAATGAAATAAAAAACGTCAGTCAGGTCAAGCAGAAATGAACTCAATTTTGGACAAGGTCAAGTCCAGCAAACAATGTTACATTACAACAGCATGTAATGAAATAAAATATTTAAAACTAACAAACAAACAATTAAACATAACAATATAAAGAAATCACTCAGGAAATTTAAGCAGCTAAATCCTCCCAAATATATATAAACATCAATTACCGCAAGATAAAATATAAATCACAAAGGCGTCAAAACATCTCTAAAATGTACATAAAATGATAAAGTTAACACATAAGATCCTTAAAACATATAGGCAACATTTTTTTTATATATAAACTGCATTCCCAAGTGCAAGATGTATTTTGGGTTGTACATATTCATACAGTTCCTGCATGAAGTTCACATCAAAATACTTTTGTCTCACAAGGCTGAAGTTTATACGCTTTATAAGATTGTGTTCCACTGTCACGGGACAGTGTCAAGGTATGCACTCTAGTCAAGGTTCACCATTCTGGAGGTATTCAAGAGTCCAGTGCATGTGTGTGTCCAATTCACAGTCAGCACAATACAGACTCACCATGTGTTTCATATTCTTAAGTTTGCATGTGGAGCTTTTGTTCCACATATTTTTACTAAGTATGATGACCACAATGATTTGTACAGTATTTGAAGTTGGTATACGGAGTCTTCCTTTTGGAAATGGGCTACTGCAAGTTAGCTTTGACTGCTTTAAGTGCCATTTCACTGCCTGTTATACCAGTGTGACAAGGCAGCCGACAGTACAGAATACTCTTCCATGTAAATTGTGATTTAGTATCTGAGAATGAAGAGTGTCTGGCTTTATGGTATGGAATTTGTTTAACTGGGGTGACATTGTTATAGATGAGATATATTTGCCCGTAGTTATCCAGTTAGATTTATTGTCCTTTTTTCTCACTTTAACATTGAGTAAAATAACATTTTATTTTCCCATTAGGAACTTGAATTTCCCAGTTTTCCATGTCTGATTTAAAGTACTATAGACAACCAGATTTTAAAAAAATATATTCTTTTTGTTGTATACTTTGCCTTTCCTAAAACATAATGTTGCTTTCTCATCAAATTATTTTTTTTATTAGGTTGTATATTTTCTTCACAGGATATGTACACCAGCTTATCCGAGGCAGGATTTAGTCATATTCAGATTGAGCAGGCCATGACCAATACTGTCCTTCATGGAGGAGATTTGATTGATGCCTTGGATTGGCTCTGCCTGAATCTGCCTAATGGTGAATCAAATTGACATACAGACTTTGCAAGAGCAGAAAGCTGTTCCATTTAAATATACATGGTACCCAGGGAAAGCAGTTTTAGAAAATACATGGTTGGGTACTCTGATTATTCAAAGAGGTAACTTTACAATGATGCATCATTCTAAATGGGACCGTTCCGGTGGCCTAGTGGTTAGAGGGTCTGCCTCAGATGGGGGAGGTCGTGGATTTGAACCCCGGCCGAGTCACACTAAAAATGTATAAAGATGGTACTAACAGCTGCCTCTCTTGGCGCTCAGCATTAAGAGGTTAGTGTTAGGACTGGTCGGCCTGGTGCCAGGATAATATGACTTGGTGGGACATGATGCTACATGTCTACAGCATGATGCTCCAGTGCCAGACATCACTATGAACTGCCACACTGCAGACATTGTTGCGATATGACTGAAAAATTGTTAAAGCTACATTAAAAATCCAAATCACACACACATTCTAAATGTTACCTATGGATAACTACTCCACATTAAAGACACCTTCCCTGGGTCCATAGTATTTTTTTGGATCAGTTCAGTCCAGACACTTAAGTTCAGCTTCTGGAATTTTTATGATAGTTAAGTCATTTATATTGTTTAAGATGATATTTCTCATCCACAACATCAACCAATTATATTTATGTTGGAACAAAAGTTCACTAATTGTAATGTTTATCTAACTGCTACCATTAGCAACTGGAAGGTATTACCATGTCATAAATAAAATGCTAGATTTTTAAAAGATGTATACTTCATTGTTATTTACCAGATATTGGTTTTGCTGCAGTCTTGAATTGTAAGTAGCATTAGAGAGAGTCACCTACTATACTGCAATAGAAATTTTTTTTTTTACCAATAACACATGAGCCCCAGGTGGCATAGTACTCTAAAGCACTCACCTTTACCGATCACTGCCATCTCACCTTTGTGTGGGTTCAAGTCTCAATTTTGCACAATGTGGGTATGTGAGAAAGCTTGCCAGTAACTTCCTGTGGGTTGGAGGATCTTACCTGGGTTTTCCCGGTTCTACCTCTACCAGTTATACTGGCTGCCATGTAAAGCCTATCATGTGCTGAAAAATTTCGTTAAACCCAGAACAACAACTACAACAACCAGTAACATTTGTAAAATCAGGTTTACTTGGAGAGAAGTTAGTCTATAACAGACAACACTATATACTTGAAATATAATCCATTGTTAATTATAAGTCAGATATAACAGATAGCATCCATAATTTCAAAACATCCTTTCAGCAGTATGTATAGGGCATAAAAAGAGTTTCCATTGATTCTGGCACAAAATGGCAGCCACTTAAGAGAGTAATTCTGATTGTATCAGTTGTCCCTGTATCTGGTGAAACCAAGAATATGTCATCGCCTGTGTGATACACTCAGAACGTCCCTTGCAATTCAACACGGATTTGATCTGTCATCTTTGTTTCTCTATCAGATTTGTTCCCCAGTCACATTAACATTAGGGATATTAGCCTGCTAACTCAAAAATCCAGCACTATTAAAAGACTAAAATTGTCTTTCTATGTATCTTGTATAGATGAAGGGCAGTAACTCTTGCCGGTTACTTTCCCTACCACTGTCAGGTGTCACTAGTTTTTTAGCTTCACTTTTATACTGATAACATAGTACATTTTAACTCCAGCAATCCAAGACATTGTAGTGTTCAGATTTGAACATCCAACTTTAATTTGAATTTATTGTTTGGACATTCTTCCAAATTTGAGTGACTATGTCTGTTGAAGACCTAGTGTCAAGATGCTGTCATTGAACTCGTGTTGTCATTTACATGTTAATATGACAGTGACTAATTTCACTTACTCTGTTAGTAGTGGGGGTGGTATTAGCGAGTTAGTAATATGATGAATTACTAATTTATGCTTTGTTTTTCTCCTCTTGTGTTGTTTTAGTTTTAATGTCAACTAAATGCATGAAATGCTGAAAGTGCAAAGGAAAGAAAGACATCCATGACTCTAGAATTGTATTTACTAAGTGTACATCATCTGTGCCATGTAGCATATATAATACCTGGACAGAGGAAATCTGGGCTACAGTTGTCCTGAATGCAGCAAAAGGGAAGGAAAGACGGAATAAGTCAAGGAAAGATAATATTAACATCCTCAATATACATCCAAAATGTACCTCCATTGTTAGGGACACTGGCGACCTGCCCCTTCCTAAAGTTCTTCATTTGCAACCATTGGCCACAGTAACATCAGTCACAGGGAGTAGAATAATGTTGAGATGGTACAACCATCCACCTTTGAATGGATGCATTGTCTGGTCCAGGAAATGGTGACGCAGTTATTGACATCATGGTGTATATTACCTTTTTTCCCCTTGCTCACTTTTGTGCCTTTTTCTGACTCATTGGGGGAGTGTCCCCCCAATTTTAGGCTGCACAGTGGGAGGGTGTTTTTCTCCACATGCCTGAGCATGGCCTTTGGGTCTGTAAGTCAGGATGCATGGGTTTTGTACCAGAACTATTGGATCCAGTCTATAAACCAGCCTTGCTGTCCTTGCCATCCGGCTGTCCCAGCATGGGGACCTTTTTGATAAAATGGTCTGGCCAACCAAGAATCAGTGGGATCTTAGTGACAGATCCATTTAGTCATACCATTGGCGACATTCCCTAACTATGATGGAGATTTCAGTGAGAAATCTGCTCTTCCAGCCAGGCTTTTGGAACAGTGTGTACTGGAGATAGCCAGACTGTCAGGCCGACCATACACCAGGCAAACCAGCCGGCCATGCGGACAGTGCTGAACTTCCATATGTTTACTACTTATCCACATGGGAGAGTTAGTGACATTTCAAAGAGGATGGAATTGAATCATCGATGTCACCTGGTATGACTGATCCAGAGCTGGAAACTGTACCAGATCAGTACTTGACAGACAGTGAGTGTGATGAAGTTCCTTCAAATCAGTCATACTTATATCTGACCTTTGAACAGACTAAATTTTTTATCAAGGCCACCTTTGAGGAAATTCATGGGGTGTTTGCAACTTCAGAATGTCCTTCACCTCCTACCACTATTCAAGACTATAAATTTTAAAACATCTGTAGATTTTGCTGGGGAAAAAGAGGTGCCATCCTTTTGGCTTCTTCCGGAATCAGCTAAAATCAAGGAGATCAGTGACCGGCTTTTGGGGAGATCTGGTGACCCAGGAAATTCTAAGGCTTTCTTTTCAGTAAGCCAAGTTACAGTGACATGCTCATCTTGCTGCTACAAAACTCACTCAGATGCCTTCAGAACTGATCTCCTGTGACTTGACAAAATCTAGCAGCTGTTCATATGTCCTCTCCACTGTTTTATAAAGTGGACAAAAATGTGTTCCATGCCACGTCAGAGCTAGTCATGAACATAGTTACTACGTGTTCTTTGTTAGATTTGGCAATTTTTCGATTCACAGAGGTGATGGCCAGGATTGCTAGAGTCATTAAACAGGCAGTTCACCATGCCATGGCTAATACGTTGATTGCCTCGGCCAACTTAGACTTGATATGACATAATGGATGATGTGTAGTCCACATCACTCAAGCCTCATTATACTCTGGCCTTATGGACAACCCCGTTTGAGTTATTGTTGCATTGTGGAGGAAGAATTGAAGAAGATCAGAGGCAGGCAGCTCAGGAACTGCCCCTCCAACTCGCTGCTCAACCCACGTGTTTTGAATCAATCAGCTCCCACCAATGCAGAGTGATGATAAGCAGAGAAAGGATAAAGGATCTTTTCTGTTAGATGTGCAATTCTGATCCCAGCCCAATGCCAGGAGACAACAGTCTGATCAAGCTGTGAGGCAACCATACAGATCAGTAAGAAACCAAGTTTCTCTGCATTCAAACCTCCTAGCTCTAAACATTGACCTACCTTCACCACCTCATGCAGTCAGCCTACCAGTGGGCAGTCAATTTCTGCATTTTCAGGCTCACTGGATCACCCTATTCTCTCAGAATGATTGGGTGATCCAGGTAATTTTGGAGGGGCTTTGGATTTCATTTATCCAACCTTCTTCCCTTCCTCCTCTGCCCTCTTCATCGATGTAATATTAGATTGGGAGAAGGATGCCTTTCTAGAACAGGAGATACAGTCACTCATTGAAAAACACGTGGAGGAGATTGTGCAGAAACCACAAATGCTGAGATTTTATTCAAGGCAGTTTTTGATTTGGAAGGTGAATGGCAAAATGAGGCTGATCATTGATCCGAGTCCCCTAAACCAATTCATTTCACCACTGAAATTCAAGATTGAGAAGGTGAGGTCAACCTGTCTCTCCATTGAATGGGACCAGTATGCCTACAGTCTCTGTCTGACCTACACATATTTAAACTCCCTATCCACCCCATGTCAAGGAAATTTCTGCTTTACATGGTTTATCAGTTCACAGTCCTACCCTTTGGCCTCAGCATCAGCCCTTTCTGATCGACTTCATCTGCAATGATGACAGCATATCTGGACGACATCCTTCAGAAACATTGGTGAGTTCTATTCTCCTTCAAGGCAGAAATGATCTTCTCTCACTTTTAGATAATCTAGGCATACTGGTGAAGTCTGAAAAATCCGATCTTCGTCCATCCCAGCTTTTTGTTCATCTGGGTATGTAGTTATCACCAGCCAGAATCTAGTATGTCTTCCTCATGTTCATTTAATCATGATCATCAAACTCATTGAGTCTGTTTCCAACACAGCTCAGATTTCAGCGAGAGACCTCATGCAACTCCTCAGATTATTAAGTATGGTAGTGGATTTGATTCTGCTTGGCTGTCTTTTTTTTGCACCCCTTGTACATGATGCTGCTAGCACAGAAGTGCCCATTTTCAAGTCCCCTCAATGAAGCAGTCATAATCACACCTGAGATACGATAATTAGGGATGCAACCCCAGGTTGGCTGACCGTGGGAATCCCAGTGGTGAAGCCTAAACTGGAGATAATGATATGTACTGATGCCAGTACATACAGTTGGGGTGCCCACCTGTTTTGTCGTACTTCATTACCATCATCGGCATGTGGGAGCCTCTTGACATCAACCTTTTAGAAATGAACACCTTTCACTTCTGGAAAGATCAGCTCAGGCTCCACGGTCCTCAGTGTGTCCAACAGCTCAGTGGTGATGATCTACCTCCTCAAACAAGGAGGCACCAAATCACCAGACCTGTGTGTTCAGATTTAGCATTTTCTACCTTGGTGCGATAATCTCCATATTAATATGAATATCAGACACATTCCCGACAGACTCAATGTCTTGGCTGACACTTTATCCAGGAAAGGTCAAATCCTTCACATGGAATAGTCTCCATTAATTGGTCTTTCTTCAGATCTGTGCACTTTGGGGCATCTCATGATCAATTTTTTTATGACCAGGTGGAATCTCAAGGTGCCCACCATTGACTCTCCAGTTTCAGACCCAGAAACTTGGTCAGTGGAAGCTCTGTCAATCATTTGGGAGGGATTGTGTGCATTTGCCTACCCTCCCATGGTCTTGGTATGAAAAATAATCCAGAAGTTACAGGGTCGGAAATGCAAGATGATTCTGATAGCCCCTCTCAGATAGGACCAGTCTTGGGTTACTGTTCTACTAGATCTGTCACAAAGATTCCTGCCAACCAGAATCTTCTCAAACAATCATGGTCGCTGGTGTTCCATCCCGGCCCTGACCATCTTTTATATGCTTGGCTCTTCTCCATACAACCTTGCAAGACAAACGATTTAAACCTTCAGTTGTGAAAGTATCTCAAGAACTAGAAGGCCTTCCACCCAGAAGGCTTATGAGGGAAAGTGTTGTGTTATCAGGGACTGGTGCCATATTAATAGTCATCTCTCAGAGTTCCTCAATCCCTCATTTGTCCAACTTTTTTCTCTGGCTCTTCAAGGAAAATCATTTGACCCCAATTGCTATCAAAGGCTACCACTCCATGATATCAGATATATTCCATCATCATGGTGTATGTAATATTGAACATGATTAGGATCAATTGGATCTTTTAGCCAATTTTAATCTCAAATTGACCAAAATCCCTTGCTCTGTTTCCAAAATGGAATCTCTCCTGGGTCTTAACATGGCTGAATTCAAATACATTTCGGCCTTTAGCCCCCACTTCACTAAAGTTACTATTATACAAAACATGTTTACTGATAGCTTTAACTTAAGCATGCAGGGTAAGCAATCTTAATGCCATTTGTTTTGACCAGAGCTATCTTCAGTTTAGATTGGATAGTTCAGTGGTCCTCTTGACACAACCAGACTTTGGAGCCAGAAATTGGTTACTGTCTGTTGGTAATCAAAGAGTCATCATTTGCTCGCTCTCTTTCAGTGATAAGTCGAGAACAGCGGCCATGTAAGATGCAGTTCGAGTGATCAAGCACTGCATGAAAGTCATGGCATGTGCAAATACCTCTTACTTCCGCTGAAAGTGGGGAAGCAGGATATCACTCCTTTAGCCCTTGCTTTATGGCTAAAATGGGTTGTACACTCTGCATAGGTCTCACAAGATTAGATTCACGTCAGGAAGATTACCGCTCATGAGGTTAAAGCAATCTGCAAGCCTATCATTCAGATGTAACATTTCGATCTGAGATGCAGAAACTGTTGGCTGGCATGCAGATTCAACCTTCTCTAGTTTTTATTTGAGACTTAGCCTCGTGGAGGCAAACCTTGAATCTGTTAGGTCACCTGGCAGCAGCCCAAATGACAGCAAGACCCAATTAAAACAATACATCCTATCAGCTTCATTCAATTCGCCTGTGAAATTTTGTAGGTAAGATTTCAGTAATTATCTTCTTAATTCATATGTAACGATCATAGATAAGTGAACCTAGGCTGTGTTGCTTATGTAATTGGGAGAACTGTTATTGTTTACATGGGAAATCTAGCCATCATTTCTTAGGAGGATACCCGAGGTAGAGGTAGGTGGCTAGGGGAGGTAATGGGCAAGAGTTATTGCCATTTGTCCATTTGAGATATAAAGAGAAAGATGATTTTCATCTTTTAGAAGGGCTGGATTTGCAAGGTAACAGACTAATATCCCTAACGTTAATATGATCAGGTAAGTATTCTCGGAGATGAACAATTTACTTAAAAATTTGTTTTTTCTCATGGAAATAAAGAAACATGGTATAGTCCTAACAGGCCTAGATTTTCCAAGTTTTTAATTTGTGAAGATATGGGATAACTAATGGTATTTGTTGTTTTTATTACCCCCAGAAATTCTCATATACACAATTATCACAGAAAAATAATGGGATTCCATTATATACCACCAACTTGAATTTTTCTGTTAAAAATTCAAGCTTGTACAATGGCAAGTATTGATTGTCTGTACTACTGTAGGAAATAAAATTTGAAAGTTTGAAAGTGTGACATAGCAAGTAACATTATTCGGAAGATAAAATGATGACTTTCTTTATAGAAAAATAGAACAGGTTAGTTGTTAACTGGCTCGGGTCTCAAGCTGAATAATTATAGAAGAAAGCTGACACTAGCCACTGATCATATAATGTATATCATCTGTTTCTCATAGTGAAATAAATAAGTTGGCACATTGGTTGTAATTCTTTAGCATTTGTCTCATATAGATTGATGCTTAAAGAACAGTGCTCTTGATCATTGTTTTTCAGACAAACTGCCTAGTGGGTTCTCAGACACTCTTCAGAAAGAGGAAGATAAGGTCCATGTACGTCCTAAATTCGACACTGCTCTATTGAGAGAGGAGAAGAGTTTAATAAAGCAGGAGGGTGTGAATCTACAGTCTGTGAAAAAGCCACTGGTGCAGAAGGTGATTGACTGCCCATGATTTCAGACACAAGTTGTCCATTATGTTCATACACAAAACTACATGCATGTTTTGTTCTTATTCATCTTGGATTATGAGTTTATAATGCCATTAGTAATTAGACATGCATGTCAAGGTCATCAGGTTAAAGGGAAACAAAATCGTCCCAAGCTTTGTAGAATTTAAATTATTGAGTCACAATTGGCACATTTCCTGACAGATGACAAATACTCGAATCTTTGCTATCTTTTATTTATGGATTGCTATCTTTAATGTTTCAAAGTTGTCTTAGTCTTAAAACTGAATTTTGAGAGTGGAAGCTGTGTTATTGTGAAGTATGTGTCCTGGAGAGACAAGAAATAATAGTGCATGACAAAAATTCTCAACAGTTCCCATGCAAATTGACCTTTATAGACTTGGCTGACCTTTGTTGCATTGTATCTTTTGCTAAGATGAATGTATTGTGAATTTTCATCAGAATAAATTTTTGTGGTTTTACAAAAAAAAATTACATACTTCCTGGTACTTATGTATGTAGATTAGAGAAGGGAGCCTTCTGTTTCATAGAGAAGTTCATTGGGTCTTTAAACTAGTCTTGGGGATTGTACCAACCACTCAATCCATGAATATTGACACCCTTAATGAATGATGAATTTGCAGAAACTGGGGGCATTAATTAGCTTTTCCCCATGGTAAAAGAATGAAAAAAATTGATTTCATATAAAGATTAAGGATTTTTATTTCTGAAACATTTTACCTGGATTGTAATATTTTTCAGATATGCTCTATAACCATTGAATCATATTTACTTATAAGAGATCCTATTCCAGCTGGGTAAAATCACCCTTTCCCTTTGTAACAAATGTGTGTATTGCACAGCCATAATAAATTCTGATTAAGAACTGTCACTGTCATCATTTGTTGTGATAACTTTAAAAATAGCCCAAACATATATATATGATAATCATTCTAGATTTATCGAAACATTAATAATTCATTGTAAATTTAATGTTTTGTTTGCTGTTTGAATCAATATATCAGTATAAGAAACAATCTAGTTAACTTAATTATAAAGCTTTATGGATTGATAAGAGACAGTAGGTTATTTCTACAACTCCTATAGTCTGGTTGTGGTACAGTTATGTAATGAACAGTTTCTCAGGATCAGAACTAAGTGTTAGAACCAGTCATCAAAATTTCTTTTCTTTATCCTACATACTGCATGTAAAGGTTTTCTCTTTATGTGTTACTTTAAGTCTTAGTGTTTCATTTATGAGCATGCAAAATTGCAAAATTTAAGGAGACAACTAATTTTTGCAGAACATTATTCATTTTGATAGCATGATAGATACACTATGCATATTGTCTGTGATGCCTATTTAGTATATTTGCTGAATCTATATAGTAATCACCATTTTTTTTTACCTGGTGTAAACATTCACCAAATCTGAAGCCCAATGGGTGAGGCATTTCAACACAAGTGAAGAATTTGGAGCATGATTATATCAGAAAAAAACATGTATGAATTACTATACTTACAGTAGATATGGAAAATTCGTTGAAATTTTAAGACAATTTATATAGTTTCCCTAGTGAAGCCACCAATTGTATATGTTGCAGTTACTTAATCAATTTCTGGGGCTGCACACACTCCTGATCAGCTGATACAACTTGTTTCAGGTGCATGAGCATCTCACACTCTAGTCAACTGAAAAGATTTATGGAGAAAAAAACAATACAAGCATGTTTGCAAGTCTTTCACCATACTGTGTAAATTTCTAAGGATTAAAGTACCTTCCAGTTGCTTGACAAATAGTCAGAAAGTATCCGAACAGTATTTTGTTGGCTGATATGCCTTTGAGAATACACATTGGTTACTGTCAAGCAGATGACTTCTAAAATCCCTCTGTAATGTTATTTATTTCTCTTTGTGTGAATAAAATGCAGTGGAGAAGGGAAGAGAAACGTCTCCTTATAATATTTCTTGCTTTCTTTGAGATGGGAAAACATAGCACATTTGCATTCATTACCAAATACACATACAGTGTAAGCATGCAGGGGTCATTTGTTTTAAGTGTGACCTGGACAAGGATAATTATAATAACAGTGCATAGGATGAATGACAATTAAAATTAGTGTTAATACGTGGATATAGCTTTATTCATACACACCATTCAGCAACACTGCCAACACATTTTGGCTTACAAGTTGAGTCCAACTGCAACCAGTATAGACCCTGAGCTGCCATCACATAATGCACTGACAAATCAGGGTCTGTGTTCTTTGTTATACCTATTACTCCCAAAAAACTGCATAGATTCAGATTTTGTTCTTTGCAGTGTGCAGTTGGGCTATACTTATAAGCAAGTATACATGGTAATATGAAGATTAATGATGTTGGAATGACTTGATTTAAATATGCTTTCAAATTAATATAGTGAATTGTATCTAATATGCAAGGGTGTGGGTGTCGTGGGACAGGAAGATATGAAGAAATGGATCCTGCAATATGCTGAGCAGTCGGACTCTGATTCTGTTGGGGAGGATGAAGATGGTGACCAGTTTGATCCAGTAATTTGTTTTGTTTTCTGTAGCATTAGTAGACTGTTATACACAGTTATCTCTCTCCTGACAGGAAAAGCAGATCATTGTTATTGGTGGTGTTAAGAATTTATGTTAATGTGTTTAAGCTTTTCAAAGTCATAGAGAATACTTAACAAAAATTTTAGCAGATGTAACATTTTACATGGAACCTTTGTAAAGCTTTTCTTCAACAGAAGCTTTTCAGAAAAAGTTATTTTTTGAAAATAATGATTTAATAATAGATGCATATATCTTTTAGTATATAGTTACCTGATTCAGTGATGCAGTTTGCCCTAATTATGTAAAATGTAATGTCAAAGCTGGAATTTATCAGTTTGCCCTAATTATGTAAAATGTAATGTCAAAGCTGGAATTTATCAGTTTGCCCTAATTATGTAAAATGTAGTGTCAAAGCTGGAATTTATCAGTTTGCCCTAATTATGTAAAATGTAATGTCAAAGCTGGAATTTATCAGTTTGCCCTAATTATGTAAAATGTAATGTCAAAGCTGGAATTTATCAGTTTGCCCTAATTATGTAAAATGTAATGTCAAAGCTGGAATTTATCAGTTGAAACACATATTAGATATTAGTTAAGTTCTAACATCAAAATTAAAGAACAGTTTGTGTGGTTATACTGATTGCACACCCATAACTACAAACAAGCAAACATTAGGATGAGTTGTGAATGTTATATCTTGCTGAATATTGGTGTTATTTGTGTTTGGCATGGAGAATGAAAGGATTCATGTAAGAATTATTAGCTTATCCCATTTTCTGTTTTTATGCCAGTTGTAGATTAATATCTATGACCCAGATTCTACAATTATGTATTTTACTGTTTCTGTTTGTCTGTTTATAATTTCATGGTTCATCCAATGTATTATTAAACATGAGTGTGAACCATATATCTCAATGAAGAGCAATAAGCAATGAATTTATTTCAATAAGTGAGGAGTTGGATAAGTCAAAAATTGGGTCAACATTTTTTATGTGAAAATGTAGCTTGTGCAAAGTTTGGAAATATAGAAATTAAAAATAATTAATTGTATACAATTTGAAATAACAGTTAGTGAATAAATTTATGTTATAGAAGGCAAGCAACTACAAATCTGTATCTCAGTTATTATTATTATTATTATTATTAGGGGTCACCGGAAGCTGAGTGGTCTAAGATGCTCGACTTTACATATCACTGACATCTCACCTCTGTCCACATGGGTTTGAGCCTTTGGCTTGGCCCAGGTTGATATGTGAGAAAGCCTACCAGTAGCTTCTCGCAGATTGGATAATCTGGGGGTTTTCTTGGGTTCTTTCTTCATTATGTATAGTTTATCATGTGCTGAAAAATGGCATTAAACGCACAACAGCAACTGTATTATTATTATTATTATTATTGGACTGGTATAAATTTTTTAATTTTGTTTTACAACACATTTATTTTAGAATGAGAGGTATATTGAATTGACAGCCCTCGTACTTGATCTAAAAGAGGAAGCAGCAGAAACAAAACAGATGGAAAACAAGGCCAAACAGAAGGAACTTTCCAAACAAATAAGGAAAATAATTGTGGGTAAGATCACAAAGGGAAATAACTGTTGGTAAGGTCAGAAAGGTAAACAAACTGTAGGTAATGTCACTGAGGGAGACAATTGTGGATGAGGCATAATGACAACCATTTAACTTTTGATGTAATCATTAGCTTTTTTTTGCCTATTTATGTCTTATGCTTGCCTGTATTTGGATTATGCCTTTTTAAGGTTCATTAAGAAATAAAAATTAAGCAATACTAATTTGTACTTGTCATTTTCATTATTGTTTCTTTAATCTCAAACATCATATGTAGACTGTTGCATACAAATAGCATAAGAGTACATTTTTCCATCATAGACCCGAATGTACTTTTCCTTATTTTCTATTTATAGCAGTTATATGTATGACACAGTTCCAGTTTGATAATATATGGAGGTAGCAGACCAGTCTGTATTATACTGGACTAGATGTTCAGCGAAATAGGCTTTCTTGATGTGACTTATGACTGAAAAATATTAGAGGAGAGGGATCTTTTTAAACTTCAAAACTTGATTGGTAAAAAACCCCAAAAGCAAAAGTGCTTTACAAATTTAAAAGAAAGAATGTGAGAGCAATATAATACAGCACTCAGATGTAGTACATCATCATGCTCATTGCAGAATTCATGGACTGTATGATCATTCAGCGAAAGTTAGATTAATGTGAGTGTTGTATATAAATAATATTATGTTTTGTGCTTTTGTTCTGGTACTAATCCACATGACATTTACCCATTTGTGATAAGAATTTGAACTAGTTGGAGTTCAGGTTAGTAGCAAACATAAATGTACAATTTTCATACAGATTCCTGTTATTATAGCTAAAAGTATTATCTGGAAGGGTTGGATTTGCAAGGTAGTAGTTCTCCATAGGTATTATGATCGGGTAAGTATTTGCGAAGAAACATACTTTGTTAGAAAAAATTAGATCCATGATAGTTTATTTCAGCTATATTACTTTTGAGCCATCGGGGATTAATGAATGAAACTAAGTATACTTGTACACTGTCATTAGTTAGGGTGTCACATACCTCCTGTCTTCAAGATGAAGGTCAGGGTTCAGTAATTTATGTTTTCTGTCACTTTCCTTTTTGCTGTATAATTGTCAGGACATCTGAGATTAAAGAATGAAACCTTTGGTATATTTAAGCGTCATTAGAAGGTGTCATCTTCAAGGTCAAGGTCACAGCTCAGTATTTTAAGTTTTCCCTTGCACTTACCACTCTGCTCTCTATCCTTCTAGCCTTTTGAGATTAAGAGTGAACATCTGCATATTTAGACATCATCATTTTAAGATATGTTGCAGACTACATATTTGGTAGTATCTTCAAGGTCAAGGTCACAGCTCAGTATTTTAAGTTTCCATCACACTTTCAGTTTGCGCTCTATAACTTTTAAGCCATTTGAAATTAAGGAATAAAACATGGCATAATTATCTTTCATCAGTAGAAGGTGTGTTGTGTGCCATATTGAGGGGCCTGTCCCCATAGTCATGGTCACAGCTGAATAGTTTAAGTTTCCCTCATACTTTCCATACTTTACTGTAACTTGAAAGCCATTCGAGATTAAGGGATGAAACATCATATTTTATGAATCAACATTTAACACACCACATATGTCATCTTTAGAAGGTATGTTGCCATGCATATTGAGGATTATGTTGTCAGGGTCAAGATCACAACTTAATGTTTTAAGTTTTCCATCACACTTTCCAGGCAGTCAATAACTTTAGAGCTGTGTGCAGTTAGGAATGAAACTTGACATGCTTACATATGATCATTAGAATGTGTGTTGTGTACTAATGGGTGGTCCTATCTTTAAGGTTAAGATTGTGGGTCAGTGCTCTAAGTTTTGCATCACACCATCCTTCCATTCCTTAACTTTAGAGTCAGTTCAGCTTTAGGAATGAAACTTGGTATACTTGAACATTTTCATTTGAAAATGTCTCTTGTATGACATTGAAGGTTGTATCTTCAAGGTCATAGTCAAGGGTCAGTATTTTAAGTTTTTCATCCAACTTTCCTTTCTATAATTTAAGAGCCATTTGTGATTATGAGATGTAATTTAGTACACTTGTAAATCATCATTTACATGTGTGTCACATACCACATTGGGGGGTCCTATCTATGATGCCGCTAAGAAGAATGTCACAAACATAGTCCATGCAGCTAAATCAGCCCACTACAGTACTAAAATCATGGAAAGTTCCAGCTGCAAAGAGCTATTTGAGATTACTAACAAGCTGATGTCAAGGAACAAATGTACACCACTTCCAGTTACCTTCTCTCTAGTCGACCTTCCGGACCTGTTTGCAAATTTCTTCCGTGACGAAGTACAAACCATCAGAGATAAACTTGACAACACAATTTCAGTTGACTCGTCGT